>APFE031335849.1:86529-109649 GCA_000404065.3 Pinus taeda
GAGAACCGAACCAAGTTGGATAGTAAATCTGAAAAGTGCATCTTTATTGGGTATAAGGATGGTTTAAAGGGTTATAAACTTTGGAACCAGTCACACGGAAGGTTGTGTACAACCGCGATGTGGTGTTCAGAGAGGTGAAAGATGTTATTAAACATGAAGTCCAACCAAAGGAACCTGTGAAGATAGAGTTTGAACTAAAGGAGGAAGAATCAGACTCTGTAGCAGGAGGAATCAAAAGATGAAGAGCCAAAAACTCCGGCTATGAGAAGATCAGCTCGAGAAAGAAGGCAGCCAGAAAGGTATAGTCCATTTGCTTTCTGTTCAAACTTTGCTTTGTATGTTACTGATGATGATCCCAGAACTGTGAGGAAGCAGTGGATTCAGATGATGGAAAACTCTGGAAAGAGGCCATGGTTGATGAAATGGCATCTTTGCACAAAAATGAGGCTTGGGATCTGTGGAGTTGTCGGCTGGAAGGAAACCCATTGGCAGCAAATGGGTGTTCAAGAAGAAGACAAATGCAGAAGGGAAGGTGGAGAAATACAAAGCTCGGTTGGTAGCAAAAGGTTATTCCCAGGTGCCGGGAATTGATTTTAGTGATATTTTTTCTCTTCTCCTGTTGCCAAGGTAACTTCTATTAGATTACTTTTATCTCTTGTTGCTGCTTTTGATTTTGAGGTAGAATAGATGGATGTGAAGACAACATTTCTTCATGGGGATTTGGAAGAGGAAATCTACATGAAGCAACCTGAAGGCTTTGTGGTGAAGGGTAAGAAAGAATTGGTATGGAAGTTAAAGAAGTCTCTGTATGGGTTAAAACAGTCGCCAAGGATGTGGTATTAGAAATTTGATACATTTATACGGGGACTTGGCCTCACCAGAAGCAAAGCAGATCACTGTGTGTATTTTAAATTAATTGGTTACCGTGTTATTTATCTGGTCTTGTATGTGGATGATATGTTGCTAGTTGGAAATGAAAAAGAAATTATACAGGATTTGAAGACCCAATTGTCCTTCAAATTCGACATGAAAGATCTCGGTGCTGCAAACTATATTTTGGGCATGGAAATTAAAAGAGATCAGGCAAAGAGGAAGCTCTGGTTAAACTAGAGGAAGTATGTCGAGACAATACTACAAAGGTTTAATATGCAGGATAGTAAACTGGTGAAGGTTCCTATTCTTGTAGGCGTGAGGTTATCTACTGAACAATGTCCCAAGATACAAGAAGAGGAAGAGGACATGTCCCGTGTTCCATATGCAAGTGCAGTCGGTAGCTTGATGTATGCAATGGTTTGTACTAGACCAGAAATTGCACATGAAGTGGGAGTATTGAGCAGGTTTATGTCAAAACCAGGGAAGGAGCACTGGACAACAGTGAAGCGGGTTTTCAGGTATTTGCGTGGCACTAGTAAATATGGTTTGTGCTACCAAGGAAGAACATGATTGGACAGAGTGTTGGATAATCATGGCTTTGTTGATGAAGACTTGGTTGGAGATCTGGATCAGAGAAGATCTACAAGTGGGTACGTGTTTAACCTATTTGGAGGTGCAATTAGTTGGATGAGTAAGAAACAATCTATAGTGGCACTATCAACCACATAGACAGAATACATGGTAGCCACTCATGCAAGCAAGGAAGCAGTTTGGTTGCAAATATTGTTTTCAAGTATGGGGTTAGTACAGGGAGCTATAAGGATAGACTGTGACAGCCAAAGTGCTATTTTCTTAGCAAAAAACCCTGCTTATCATTCAAAGACAAAGCACATTGATGTTCAATATCACTTTGTGAGGGATATGATAGAAGACAAAAAGGTGTTGCTGGTAAAGGTGGACACTTTGAAAATACTGCAGATGCATTGACAAAATATGTTAGCTCTGAGAAGTTCTCTTGGTGTAGAGAAACAATGGGTGTTTCAGGGCTGGAAAAATGACTAAGCTCTCATGTGGAAAGAAAACAACAAGTGGGAGATTGTTGGGGTGTGTTATATTCTTTCCACGACTAACCTACGTAGTGAAACGGGGGGTTAGAGGGGGGGGCGGAGCCCCCCCTTCATTGCGCCGATTGTGCAGCGGGGGGGTCACAGGGGGGGTGGCAGCCCCCCCGTCCAGGGGGTTTGAGGGGGGCGTGTAGCCCCCCGTCCATGGTATTGGATGCTTCGGCATGTATAAATATGTATTGTAACATTGAAAGGAACATAATGAAAAATCAAGCTGGTAGTCCCGGTTTTGGGATCTAGGGGAAAATCTCTGTGTATATGTGTTTTATGTGTTATGCTCTCGCAGTTTTATTTTTCCTGTGATTTAGAATTCGTATGCTGGTAATTTCTGTACGGGGTTAAAACCTACATAATGGTTTTTGGCTTCCCTCTTGCCTCATCTGAGGGTTGCTTTATGCAAAATATTGGGACCCAGGTGGAGGCCCTAGAAATTGTGATGATATGAGATTTCACAAGACACCAATTCAAGATGTTGCTTTGGGAGTTCAACAGATTCACACGGAGTTATAGAACCTTTCCCTAGAATTTCAAAGTCTGAATAAGGATAGAGTAGCTCGGCGAGAGGTGCGTGAAGAGGTTTGGTGTTTGAAATGTAACAAGGGCATGCTAAAGATCATTGCCCTGTCTTTGTGAATTATGTTGCAGGAGGAGGGCCGATGCCTTTGAGGCCGGAAGCTCAAACACGGCCAAGTGCAGGGCCTGCATTATGGTGTGCTATATATCAGGTAGCTGGAAAACATGCGACAAATAATTACCACTTGTTGCCGAAATTTGTACAGACATCGCAACAACTCTTCTGCAACTTTTGCCAATCAGTAGGCCATGATGAGTGAAATTACCATAGTTAAGAGTTAATGATGGAGAGAACGCTCGCGTATCGGATGCAAATGGAAAATCAGCCTCTAGATCAAGGTGTTGGGGGGCCGCGAGGAGGATGTTAGGGGTGGTGGACGAGGTTAAGGTGGAGGAGGACCTACGAGGGGTCGGGGGCAAGTTATTTGCTACAATTGTGGAGGTCTATGACACTACACATGAGAATGCACAAACCCAATGCTCCCGTCGTGCCGATGCTATACCTAGTTTGACCACGCGACAGAAGACTACCTTGTGTTAATAACTAAGATGCACGAAAAGTGGACGCAACCTCAACAACCTACACAAAACTTGCAGATGATGAGGGTTGAACCCCGCGAAGAGGACCCTAATGTGAATATTGTGCTGCGAAGTGGAATGACAACTGTTGAAGATAAGGGAAAGTAGCCTAAAGAAGGTGAACCAGTCTGCAAAGCTCTAGAAAAGGAGGTTGGCTTTGAATTGGAGTGCATGAAGGAAACCTTCATGGAAGTAAAGAAAAGCTTCACTGAAGCTTCTACCTCAGGAAGTCAAGATAAGCAGTCTGAAGAAATGGATCCATTCATGCTTACTACCTTTTTGGAGAACTATATGAAGCTGCTACACGATAGCAAGGCCATAAAGGGATTACATGAGTTGATCAACAAATGTGTTGATAATGCTTCTGAGTGACTGTGCGTGGTGAGGAAAATTGGTAAGCATAAGGAAAGAATGGGGTGTGGGATGAGGCTCACCGCTCAAATAGGAGAATATGAAATGGACCAAGTTATTTTGGATCTTGGTTCAGATGTGAATGTTTTGCCAAAATAAACATTGGAGAGAATGGGGAGACTTGCGTTGCAGTGGTCTCTTATTCAATTGAGGATGGCGAATCAACAAAATATTATCCTCATGGGAAGATTGCTGGGAGTGACAGTCGATATTGAAGGCGCGAGCACATTGGCGAATTTCGTAGTAATAGAGATTGTCGATGACAACAATCCCTACCCCGCACTCCTGGGGATCGACTGGGATATCAACATGAACAAGGTGATCAATTTGAAGAAGCAGACGATGTCATTTGAAAGAAAATCACTTCGCGTAGTAGTACCGTTGGACCCTGCAGAAGGACTACACGATATTGAACCGGTCCGCGATTACGAAAGTGACGATGATTTGGACCAGATTTATAAGATAATGGTGTGAGATCAAGATTGGGTGAATCTAACAGTAGATGGACACATTGCATGGGACCACAAAAGCTCCTGCACGTCAGATTTAGATGAGGAATTGGAACAATGGAATAATAGATTGCACGAAGTGTCTACGCTACGATGTAACATGATGACCAAATCGCTGTGATGTGTATCGTCAAAGGTAAGAAGTCTGCCTTATTATGATGGTTTAATTGAAATTGATAAATTTCTAGATGCATTTGAAAGGGAATTTCCAGAGAAGCATTTATTCCAAGCCTTGGACTTGGCACTGTGCACTACGCCTGCAAGATGGTGGGTACACATAAAGACAATTTTGATAGATGGCGCGAATATGGAAGAATGACGAGGGTGTGGTTTGGTCGCCCAAATGTGTAATTGACGGAGAAATACGATGGAAGGAGTGATCTGCGCGATCACTTAGCAAAATGGACCAATGCTTATGGAGCAGAACCACATCCGGATTGGGTGCATCTGTTCTGTCACACCTTGGATGTAATACCTATGAATTGGTACTTAGAGACAGAGCTCCACCATGGCATGGACGAATGGGATATTTTAAAACAGGGATTCTTGATGACATTCAACTTTGAAGATGAATTTGAGTGCATTGATGAAGCACTATAGGAGGCCAAAGCAATGATCTTCAGAATCTTGCAGGATCCCTTGGATTTGATTCAACCAGATTGGACCACCCAACTGCACGGTGCGCTGGAGTGCTACAATGTGACTGCTGAAGAAGAAGAGGAGGATCCAAGGAAATTAATATCCCAGAGATAGAACGTTACCGCGAAGTTGAGGGGTCGCATATAAAGAATCTTGATATCACCGTGCTGCTGAAAACGAGACAAGTGAACATTGGGACAGAGGCGGAGCCAAAGTTTGAGAATATAGGGGATTGTTGGGATGATGCTACTATGGATAAGGTCGTTGAGTTGCTTCGCGAATACCAGGGCTTCTTCCCTACAAAGTTTTCAGACGTGAAAGGGATAATATGTGATTTAGGTGTAATGAGGATAACGTTGGAACCAGATGTGAAGCCTATGAAACAGAGGCCATATCGCCTTAATCCTAAGCACAAAGAAAGGGTCTACTTAGAATTGCACAAAATGTTGGCAGTAGGAACCATTGAACTAGTGGAGAAGTCTGATTGGGTTAGTCCTATGGTAGTTCAGGAAAAGAAGCAGAAGGATGAAATAAGGATATGCGTAGATCTCAGGAAGCTGAATGACGCTTGCGTATATGATCCGTTTCCAATCTCGTTCACCGATGAAGTGTTGGATAATGTAGGAGGATAGGAAGCATATTCATTCACTGATGGGTTCTCTGGGTACCATTAGATCAAGATTGTGTCGGAAGACAAGAGTAAGACTACCTTTGTGACCAAGTGGGGATGCCTTCAGTATATGGTAATGTCTTTTGGACTGAAGAACGCGCTGACGATCTTTTTACGCGTAGTCACCATGGCATTCAAGGACTTAATTCACAAGTATTTGGAGGTATACTTTGACGTTTGGACGGTGTTTGGACTGGTCAAACGCCATGTAGCTAGTCTACGCTTGATGCTGAATGCATGCTGAAGGTATCAGATCATGTTAAATTTGAAGAAATGTTTGTTCTGTGTTCCCTTCAGAATCTTGCTAGGTCATGTAGTATGCAGACAATGATTAATTGTGGATCCATATAAGATTGTGGTTATAATAAATTTGGAGGTGCCAAGATGTGTCAAACAGCTGCGTGCAACGCTGGGGCATACTGGTTATTACCGGAAGTTCATCAAGAGTTATGCCCAGATTACTGCACCGATGGAAAAATCATTGAAGGAGGATGCTACATTTTGTTGGAATGAAGAATGTCAGCAGAGCTTGCATGTGTTAAAAGAAAAGATGGTCACTACACTGATCCTAGTCTTCTCGTATTGGAAGAAGGAATTTCATGTGCATCTAGATGCGTCATGTATTGCGCTGGGAGCAGTATTGACATAGGTTAGTGAGGGAGAGTTGGATCACCCTATTATGTTTGCAAGCAGGGAGTTATCTAAGGCTGAGAAGAATTATTCAATGACAGAGTGTGAAGGTTTGGCTATGGTGTACGTGCTCCAAAAGTTCAGACACTACTTGCTAGGCAGACACTTTAAGATGTATACAAACCATTATGCATTAAAGTGTCTCATCAACAAGCCTGTGTTGGGGGGTGGGGGAATATGCAGATGGCTATTATTGTTTCAGGAATATGATTTCAAAGTCATTGTGAAGTTGGGGCGATTGAATGTAGGACCAGATCATATGTCATGCATTGAAATAAGTGAGGAGCCCACTAATTTGGAGGAAGGATTGCCTAATGCATAACTATGTGTGTTGTGTGTGGTAGACAATCATTTTGCAGACATCATACACTTTTTGACTACAGGAACGGCTCCGGAAGGGTACACCAGCCAACAAAAGAAGGAATTGGTGGTGTGCACAACAAATTTTTCTGTTATTGCAGGTCACTTGTATAAGATGGGAACGGATGAGATATTGCGATGTTATGTGGATGCATTTGAACGAAGTAGCATCCTAGTTGAAGCTCATGGAGGGGCTGTAGGAGGACATTATGCAGGAAAAACAACAATGCAGAAGATTTTACGAGTTGGGTTGTGGTGGCCGTCACTGCATATGGATTCCAAAGCTTACTGTAGGGCATGTGATGCATGTCAGAGGATGGGCAGGCCATCATGGAGGGATGAGCTGCCTCTGAATCCGCAAGTGTCGTTGCAACCATTTAAGAAATGGGCAATTGATTTTGTAGGACCAATTCAGCCTGAGGGAAAGAAGACGGGTGCGCAGTATATCATCACGGCAACTAAGTATTTGACCAAATGGGTGGAGGTGCAGCCTATAAAGGATTGTATAGGGGCAACAACAACAAGGTTCCTATTTGAATATGTGTTGACTAGGCTCGGTTTCCTGAATATTTTGATGAGTGATCTCGGTACACATTTCCTTAATGAAACGATCATCACGATGGAGGAATTCCAAGTTTATCATCAAAAGAGCACGCCATATCACCCTCAAGCTAATGGAATGGTGGAAGGGTTTAATAATATATTAGAGGACGTGCCAACAAAGGTTTGCAATGTGAAAAGGAATGATTGGGGCATGCACGTACCAACAATGTTATGGGCTTATATAACTACTTGTAAAAAGATGATTGGACAGACACCTTTTCGACTGGTCTATGGCATAGAAGTTGTGATATCGATGGAGTACATTGTGCCTAGTCTACGGATAGTGGTGTTCACAGTAATGGTGGACCGCAAAGCTTTAGGAGACAGCATCACGCAACGGGAAGAGCTGGAGGAAGATAGATTCTTGGCTAGATTCCATCAACAAGTTTAGAAGGAAAATTTCGGATGCATTGGTTGGGGCCATATGTGATCAAGGATATTAACAATGGTGGAGTAGTTCAACTAGTGAAATTGAATGGAGATCCATTTCCCAGAAAGGTAAATGGAAACCGATTGAAGCCATACACCAGGGATCCAGCTAGATGCCTATATGACTGTAGCACAATCTTAGCGCTCTAGGCAGCTGTAAGGAGGTGCAGAACTATAAACTACACTGCTCGGGTTGTAGAGCTATGGGATGAGGGGCCTGTGCGGGATAGACGGGTGTCACAGAGTCAACGAACATGTGAAGGGAGATATGCTACAGGACGAGAGACCACGCAGCATAGCCAGAAAGTGACCGTTACCGTCACTCTTCATGATTTGATAGTGAGAAAACAACTAAGAGGAGTGGGGGGGGAATTTAAGGCTGAATTTAAGAGCGAGATATTTGAAAATCTGTCGACAATATAGTATTTATGAGCGGATTTTGGGGGGAAGGTTGAATTTGAATTCAAACTTGCCTATAAATTACGAATGGCCACCCAATGAAAGACACTTTTCATTCTGAGAGTTTATGTGTCGCACTGTCTGGTGTGCATGAACCGTGCGTTCTTTGACGATTTGGTGGCTAGTTCTGTGTTTGACTGGTTACCTATGGAAACTCAGCAGCTTATTAACATCTTCATGTCTGAACCCATGGAAACTACAAGTGCTGGAGGGTCTATTGCCTCTGAGGGAGCTGCCCTTGAGGTCGTAACTATGGAGGTGCCTGTAGCAGTGCCAAAATCGCTAAGGTCACCTAGGCCGATAGGAGTTGATCCCAAGTTGAAGAAGGATAAATAGAAGAAGATGCTACTGGTGCGTGTGTCACTAAGGAAACATCAGAGGAAAGAAAATCCAACTGCGCAGGAAAACGACAAAGTGGTTGACTTGGAGGGAGATGAGGGTGCATAGGACATTCATATTGAGGGGGTAGACCCTATTTCGAAGCTTCCAGAATACCTCCCTCCATGCCAGGGCAAGGTGAAGGTCCCAAAGGATCCAGATGAGGGAAAGTTTCTCCTTCATACACCCCCGCTTCTAGAGAATATCACGTTTGAAGGTCCGCACTTGGTGTGAGTCCCACATTTGAAGCTTGAAGATTAGGACTTGGGGGACACTGAGCGGTTCCCCCAGCTGGCTACTGATAATTTCATGGAGCGAGTATTCTACAAGGACTTTGGTGTCATCATGCTGGAGCTGTTGAAGTGGATTCGTGGGGTGTAAAATGCAGGATTGTTGAATCTGCTATGGGTGTCGCATTACCATCACACTCCCATAAATTTGATTGTTATCAAACACTTGTTGTGCTTGGTGCACGACGGGTGCCTATGGTTGGAGGAGCCGATCCCTATAAATGACATGTTGATCCATAGGATCACCTTACTACTACATTCAGGACTAAATTTAGCCAAAGCATTGGCGGAAAGACAGGTGAGCACAACCTCACCGAGCGGATGAAGGACAAGTTTAAGCTTGTCAAGAAGCCGTGCGAGTATTCAATTTCAAGCATAATTGACCGCGCGTTTAAGGTGGTTGCCTAGATTTTGGTTGGCAAGATAATGAGGAAGTGTCATGCAGACGAGGTGCCGACACAAGTTGTTTCACTAGTTTCCGAGTTCGCGGAGGGCGCATAATTCAGCTGGGCACGCTCCTTGTGCAGTGAGTTCCTTGTGAATTGTAGGGAGGCACATGACCAGAGCAAGACATTTCACTACTCATGGCTCTTACGTTCGATTGTGCTGGTCACGTGGTAGTTGCTAGAGGACAACCAATTTCCTCTGATCGCGTGAGATTTGCCAGAAGTAGTGAAGTTTGCCTTGCTATGGGCCACAAAGGACACTGAGTGGGTCCGAGAGAGCAAGGTGTTTTAGGTATTGATTGAAATGAGCATTAATATGGCCATCAATCGGAAGCCATGGTTGTGACCAACCATTTTTGAGCTGTTATTTAGGTATGCAGAGTTCAAAGCGGACTTCCACCAGATTTCCATTCGGGCGCGAAAGGACCAAGAACAGAAGTGGTATGATTTACCATACCTCGCGATGGATGATGCAATTGCAGCGGTCCTCGAGCATTGGCCAACAGATTGGAACATAACATTTGATTTGTTAGTTGGGTCTAGTAAGTCCACAGAAAAGCAGAAAAAGGAAGCGGCCTGGTTGAAAGTTTAGCAGTTGGCTGAAAAGAGAAACAAGGAGACTAAGGAGAAGGCATGCGTAGAAGCGGAGCATGCTACCAAGGAACAAGTAGAGTAGGAAGAGCGTGACTCTAACAGGAGCCAGAAATACCCTTCACCACAGATCAGGGAAGAAGAGAAATCAAAACAGGGTGGTGGAGATCTAGAAAGCACTCCCTTTTGGGTGAAGCGAAATAGGGAACAAAAAAAGAAGGACCGCAGAAGAAGACCAAGGCCTCTAAGTCGTCGCTAGAGCTGATCACCTTGACAGAGGGTGACCTGGATGACATTGGGGATAAGGTAATGGATACGACAACAAAACTGCTGCAACAATTTGAGTGGCAAGAGAAGTAGGCATTAAGTGCCATTCAGACGGGTCTGAGTGAGTTGCAGATCCAAACCACCAAACTACAGGTAGGAGCAGGGAAGACCTGCGCAGCCTCCACCACTTTAGCATCGGGGACAATAACAACAATAGAGATGGTTCACTCTTTGGATCTTCAGGAAGTCGTGCTACCTGATGGAGTCTTGAGCGCGGAGGCTAATGCTGACAAGGATACAGTCAATGCTTTGAGGAATGTTGGACTAAACTTGGCTGTGCTCCCTAGCGAATTCCTTCACACACTGTAAGCATGTGAGATTGAAGAACTTAAAGCTTGAGAGCAGCATGCGCTATGCACGATCAGTGAGCAGAAAATCAACAACGAACATATATTCGTTGAAAAGAGAGCTGCACTAGAAGCCTAGAAGAAGGTGCAGGAGAAGAATGAGCATACTGTGGCAGTAGTAGCCAAATCATGCAAAACCATTTTGGGATTGAATATCCCAGAATAAGCGTCGATGGAAGCTAAGATTCAGAAGTTGGCTGCAGGTGTGCATGATGGGAGGACTGAGATGGCCAAGGTTCTGTTTGAGCTAAACCTGAAAATTACAGAGCTTGAATTGAAGACATAGCCTTCAACTCCACCAGAAGTAAAAGAATAGTGTGAAGCTACTGTGAGGGATGGAGTCGCTATAGTAGATGCTATGGTGGAGGAATGCACTACACTCTTCAAGTAGTCTATGGAGCTAATCATGAGTCTGCAGGAAGATCCTAACCTATAGCAGTTGAACACAGAGGCCTGGGAACTGCACCAACAATATGACGAGGCAAAGGCGACAACACGCACTGTTGCTGTCACACAAATATTGGCAAAGTAGTAGAAGGAACAACAACTGCAAGAATAGGTGGAAGCAACACAGCAGAAGGACACAGTCCTCAAGACCAGATTGGGGCCTTGGATGGATGAGGCCTATGTGATCTCCACCACCATTGGGGAGAAGTTGGCCAGCCTATAGAGATCACAACAAAAGATCCAGGAAGATAGCGCAGGACCAACAACTGAGTAGCGGGTGGAGCAGGTCAAGCAGACAGCTATGTAGTGCACAGTTGAAGTTACAGTGGCGCAAGTAGAGATGAGAGGTCTTCACAATAAGATCTCCATGCCAGTAGAGTGACTCGGGGGCGAGTGACGATATTTGTGTTGGGGGCCTATTGGGACAAGGTTCCTTAAGGTCAATTTTGGGGCAAAAGCCCAAGTTTTGGTATGTAAAGTGTAAAGTCTTTGCAAGTTGTGGTTGTGGAGCATGCAGATGTAAAGTGTCATAAAAGGGTTTTACGCTTTGTTTATGTAAGTTGTGTCAGCTTTAGTAGACCTATCCATGGTCCATGGACCATGGGATTGTATAAAATGTAGAGTCTTAGAAGAGTCTAAGGAAGCAGAAAAAATGAAGAACGAATGTAGTGGGTTAGTAGAAGTGATGAGTGAAGAGTGTTAGAGTAGAAGAGAGGCTTTGCAGCTGTGTGCATAGAGGCCTAGAGTAGAGTCCGCAGCTGAGTGCACGGACCCCTACAGCTGAGTGCGCAAGGTAGTTTTGAGTCTGTAAGAAAATCTGAAATATCAATAAAGAGACTATTCTAGAAATAACTGTGTTTTATCCATTTACTTATGTTATGAATGAATGTGTTTATGTTATGATGAATATTGGGTTTATGATTTAATATTATATTGATGTACGATTTTGAATGGCTTACATTGTTATATGTATGCAAGTAATAATATCTGTTTACGTGAAGAATATCTTAATGCATGCTAAAGATATCATACACTTAAGCCGATCTGGGTAATAACAAACATAGGAGCCATTACAGAGGCACGTAAGTGGTTGATTTTCATGTTTAGGTTCCGTGAAAGACAGTTGGAGACCTTCACGAAGGTCTAGAGGCTGGTAAGAGGAAGTTATATCGATAAGCCTCAAAGGCTTATCGATTTGCGCGGAAGCAGATAAAGGATATAAAATGACATCAAAAGCCATCTCTGGGTGTGAAAACTTGGTTCCAACATCCCCCCATACTACTTCGGGTGAGACTTCAGTCTGTGCTTCGTGCATTGATGCCGAAAGGGCCAGTAGTGTAGGGATTTGTTTGGCAAACTTAACTCTGAACCTGGGTCAGGACCCACTAAGCCAACAACTATCCAAGCTTTCTCTAAGATATTCCTATTGGAATCTTGGCTGGCCAAAAGCCCCTACAATGAGTTATGAGGGACTATTTATAGCAAAGGGTGGGGTGAACCTTGAAATTCCCCTTTGTGACGATTCATCTACCCTCATGACTCTCATTTACTCTATGACTGTTACATCTAACTACCAACACTTGAACTTCCACTTGACAAGATGTTACATACAATTTGCACTTGTACCCATGTGAGACAAAATGGCTTGAGAAAGCCATACAAGACATCAATAACACTCAGACCGTTGTGGTGAGACCAACTCTTTGACATCATTGTGATGGTCGATGGTGGCGAACTGATGCCAATCTTAGTCATTCGTGATGGTGTCCGTGCACTCAATGGTGACATCTTGCTAAAGCGAACTCTTGCCTCTGTCACATTTGGATACATTGATATGGCTCCTCTGTCTAACTCGCCTGATAGCATGAGTATGGTCATCCTGGGTATGACCGAACCAACAACATGTTGATGCATAAGGTTTGCGTTGATTTCCAAGAATGTGTTGGTGGCCGTGCACATCAACTTGTCAAAATACATGTTTAGCTCCAGTTGGACTTGCTTCTTGTCTTTGTCTCGGTGAGTGTGCCAAATGGGTGGGATCGCATGCATGCGCATAATGACATGCATGCTGTTGAATTCCCTTGCATGCGATCAATTGCACTACTCACCTTGTCTACTCTATGCCAGTTGTTGGGATGGATCTATAACTTGTACGGGCACAATTTCATCCTTTTGCAACTCATTTTGTTGTCTGTGTAGCTCTTGTTCTTCCTTGAGTTGTTGCTTCAACACATGCAACTCCTACTCTGTTCTGCCTCTACCTTCGCGCGATCTTCATGTTTGTTAGCTTGAGGGGTCCTGACCCATGTTCAACGTTAATTAGCCAAACAAATTCGTACACTACTAGCCCTTTCAGCGTCAGCCAGCGGAGAACAGACCGAAGTCTCACCCGAAGCAGTAGGGGGGATGATGGAACCAAGTTCTGCACCCTGAGATGGTTGTGATGTCATTTGATTTCTTTTATCCCTGCCTTCGCATAGGTGGTGTCACTCAAGGGCTTGTAAGACAAAGCCTCTATTTCGACCTTCAATACCTTTGCGAAAGTATATGATTGACCTTTGCGCAGCCCTAACTTGTGGCTCAGGTACTTTAGCACTGCTATGGCAGCATGCCATGCAGATTCCCCAATTATCCTAAATGATTTGCTTATCTTGTCAAATACTTAAAGTTATCACCACGTAAGCATATATTCGTGATTGCGTTCAATTATTCAATGTAATTGCATTCATTCGTGCATCATATAAGCATAATAAAGGAAATTCATACATAATATATCCAAACCCATCAATAGAACAAAGACACAGAAATTTCAGAATAACTCCTTTTATTAATATCTCCAAGTGTTACAGACTCCGTCTGCCCTGCGCACATAGCTACAGGGGTCCGTGCACTCAGCTCTGGACTTCTACCCTAGGCCTCTACGCACTCGGCTGTAGAGCCTCTATCTACACTATGACCCAAGACTTAGACTTCTTTCTCAGAGCTATCACTCTATTACATGATCTGCCATTCTATCTATTCATTCCCCTTACTACTTAGAGATTATCTCTTTTAATACAATTCCATGGTCCACGGACCATGGGTAGGTCTCTTACAGCGGAATTTACTTCAAAAAACTAAGGGCGAACTACCCTTTTTGACACATAACGCCTTCGCGCTCCATGACCACAAAATGGGGGGTCTTTACAATTATATTGATTTAACATGGGCTTTTAGCCCCAAAACTGCCCTTGGGGGATCCCACTCCAACAGGCCCCCAACACAAACATCGTGACTCGCCCTCGAGTCACTCGGTAGGTGCAAAGATCTTTGTGCGAAGCCCTTCCATCTTGACCCTAATGACCGCAACTTCGGCTGTGCACTGAGCTACTGCATACTTCACATCTTCAACTGTTTTCTCAGTTACTACCCCTGCGCTGTCATCTTGAAGTTGTTGTTACGTCACTTACAGAGTCGCAAGCTTACCTTCAATGTTTCTTGTGACTACGTAAGCTTCCTCCATCTAGGGCTTTAGTCACACCTTTAGCACTGCTTCTTTTGCAACGCTGCGTCCACCTGTTCCTTTCGCTGCTTGGCTTCCTGTAGCTTGGCTAACTTCTGTGTCAGGGTGACAGTTCATGCTGTGCCCTTAAATTCATCATAGAGATTTTGGAGTTAGCACACTTCCATCTCTAGCCTCTAGATGTTTGGGTCCTCCTACAAGCTAGTCAGGACCTCAAACGACTGTTTGAACAACTGTGTGCAGTCTACTATTGCACTCTCCACCGCTGCGACTGCTTCTGTGACAACAATCGTCTGTTGTTCCTTTACCTCTAGTGGTGTTGAAGGCTAGGCCCTCAACTCAAGCTCTGTAATATGTAGGTTCAACTCCAACTGAACCTGTGTCATCTCTGTCCGAGTGTCAAGCACCCCTGTGGCCAATTTGCAGTTGCAGACGTCCACTGGCTCCTCCTCTGAAATGGCCAACTTTGGGACCATTCTGCATGCCTCCTCCACAACTTGTATGATCTTCTTGCTCTGGCTGGTTGCCTTGGCCTCAACGGCGATGGAAACATTTCTCTTCAAGGCCATCTGCTCGTTGTTTATCTTCTGTTCACTGATCCCCTGGAGGGCGCGGTGCTCTCAAGCCCTCAGTTCTGCAATTACTCCATCCTAGAAGAGGTGGAGTACTTCGCACGGAAGTGCTACCAGGTTTAGCCCAACTCCCTTCAAGGCACTAACAGTGGGCTTGTTAGCCTCATTTTTCATGGTTAGTGCTCCATCTGCGAACACTATCACACTAGAAGCCTTAGTGTGCAAGATATCGACAGCCTCTAACGTGCCAATAGCCAAGCTGGTGGACAATGAACCAACTTGCATTGCGCAGGTCTACAACTACTGCAACCTGATCTAGATGGCCCCTACAATGATCTGTTGCTGCTTCTCAAATTAATGTAGGGCCTCCGTGGTGACATCTCTAACAGTGTCATCGATGTCATATAAGTCACCCTCCGTTAGTGTGATAGGGCCCAACGAGGTCTTGGTCGCCTTGGATTTCTTTCTGGGCCCTCCCTTTTCCAGCCCTCTCGAGAATTTAATGTGGGTGGACATCTCTTGAGGGTCTGTGCTGTGCTGCTATGTGTCCTCCTCCTCGGTCTCAGGTGAAGGTGACCATGCGCCTTTGTCAGAGCCCCGCTCTACACCACCTATCTGTTTTCCTGACTGTTCCACCTAGGCCTTTTCAGTAGCCTCCTTTTTCCTCTTTTCGACCACCTGTGCCATCTTCAGCTTGACCTCTTCCTTCTTCTTATGTGCGGTGGATTTGCTTCCACCCACTGCCAAGTCCCTGGTGGTGCGCCACGCTGTCGGCCATTTATTCAACACCTTATCGATGGCATCATCTGTAGCTAGGTACAACAAATCGTAGCACTTCTACGCAGGGTCCTTCCATGCCCTAATTGATATCTGATGGAAATAATATTTAATTTTGGAATAGCTCTACAAGTTAGCATATACTATGGGCAACAATCATGACTTGTGATTGATAGCCATCCTAATATTCATTTCCATCAAGATCCAGAAGATCTTGCTGTCCTGAACTCACTCCGTGTCCTTGGTCACCCACAACGAAGTGTACTTTGCTGCTTCAGGAAGGTTTGGCGTGACCAAGGGGAATTGGATCTCCTCTGGTAGCTCCCACACTACCAGCACGATTGAAAGAAAGATCCACACGTAGTGGAAGATATTTATTTGCTCCTACACTTCGCGACAGTTCACCAGGAATTCTCTACGAAGGTAGTCTAACCAGTTAAATTGGACTCCTTCCATGCACTACTATGCGAATGCGACGACAAGCGCCGACACCTCATCGGCGTGACACTTCCCCATCACCTTCCCTGTAAGGATTTGCATTGCCACCTTCACAGCGGGGTCACAGATGCTGGAGATAGCATATCCACGTGGCTTCTTCACCAGTTTGAACTTCTCTTTCATTGATTTGGGAGCGCCTGCTCGCCACCCTTGCCACCAAAGATCATTGCTGGATTTTCGCCTGTATACGATAGGCACCTTATGCGGTGAATCAACATATCGGTGATGGGTATCGACTCCTCCAGCCACAGACACCCGTCATGCACCAAGCACAATAACTAATTGATGACCAACACTATCATGGGGGTGCGGTTATAGTGTGACACCCAGAGCAGGTTGAGTAATCCTGCCTTCACTACTCCTTTGAGGCACTTTTACAGATCTAATGCAGTCATCCTCGTATTTGTGTCTATGATGTGGTGCATCAGCTGTTCGGTCACCAGGTGCGGGAACTTCTCGTGGTCTGCCAAGTCCCAGACTTTGAGCTTCAATATGGGAACTCGTGCCAAACACAAACCGTCAAAAGCGATTTGATCCGGTAGCAGAGGGGTTTGCAGGGGAGTCTTACTTTCATCAATGTCCTTTGGGACCTTGGAATTAGGCTTGCGCAGAGGGACATACTTCGTCAACCGTGTAATAGGGTCCGCACCCTGGGCTTCAACCTCCTCTATTTCTACTCCCACATCCTCATTGTCCATGGGGATGTCTTTGATATCCTCCTCCTCTGCTTCTAGGTTTATAGTCTTTCCTTTCTCTTAGGCAGTGGGCTTTGGTGGGTTATGTCTTGGCGACGCACGTGCCGGTATGGCTGGCTACTTGCCCTTCTTGTCTTTCATAGTCTCCTTGGTTGGGGTTAGCTTCAGTCACGGTGTTCTCAGTACTTCGGCCTCTTCCGGGGCAGATACTTCAACCTCTCTCTCCATTTCCTATGCTAGCTCCTCTACTACTTGCTGTGTATTGATAACTTCTGGGGGTTCTGACATAACACTCTCTATCAATGTGCGCGACGTCTCGGGCAAGTTCGCAAATGTAGGAGTTTGTTTGAGAGCCGCGAAGAACTCTGGGTCCATAGGTGTCTGTGAGCTCAACAACTGAATACTCAAAATTCCAAGTGTTTTTCGCTGGACAACCACTTGTAATTTATAGGGCATTTTGAATTCAAATTCGACCATTCCCCCCAAAATTGGTTCATTAATGCTGGATTGGCGGCAAATTTTCAAGGATCTAAGCCATAAATTTCGTCTTAAATGCTGGCTGCCCGCTCCATTTGGCCTCACTTCTGTCGTCTTTTCATGAACAGTGACTTTAACGATCACTTTCCGGTAGACTTGCACAATTTCTCCTTGGGTAGCGCAACTTCCTCCGCGCTGCCGCAAACCCAGTGACATGTCTTTGCTTCGTGCCATCTTCCAATCGCGCAGCTCCCCAACACGGGCAGTGCAATTTATAGTCCCGCACCTCATTTCAGCTGCCTGGAGTGCTAAGACTGTGCTGCTTTAATTTAGTCACATGGCTGGACCACTAGTGTATGGCTTCAAATGATTGCCATTCACCTTTCCTGGGAAGTGTTATCCATTTAATTTGACCAATTGTACTACTCCTCCATTGATAATCTCCTTAATAACATAAGGCCCCAACCAGTGCATCCTGAGTTTCCCTAGAAATTTATCAAAATTACTATCATATAATAAAACCAGGTCATTTGCCTTAAATGTGCACATATTGATGTGTCGATGATGCCATGCCTTTTCGCGCTGCTTTTGGACCTGCTGGTGAAATCTAGCCAAAAGTCTTTCTTCTTCGAGCTCGTCCAGCAGCGCAAGCCTCTCCTCCAGGGCTCTGCGATCCGTAATACCTGTGAGTGTTTCTATGCACACATTAGGCATAATGCATTCCATAGGCATCACTCCTTCCACACCATAGACAAGCCTAAAAGGGGTTTGTCCAATCAACTTCTTGCATGTCGTTCGATAAGCCCATAGTACTACATGTATGCGTAGGTCCCAATCACTTCGCTAAGCATTGCAAACCTTGGTCAGTGCATTTTCGAGCACTTTGTTGAATGCTTCCACTGTCTCGTTAGCCTCTAGGTGATAAGGCGTGCTCTTTTGGTGATATAGCTGAAATTTGTCCGTCAGTGTGCTGATTGTCTCATTCAGGAAGTGTGTACCATGATCACTCATTAAGATCCTCAGACATCCAAATCGTGTTAGTACATGCTCAAATAAGAACTTCGCGACAGTTGCGCCCGTGGAATCCTTCACCGGCTGCGCTTTTTCCCAATGAGTCAAATACTCCATTGCAGTGATATTGTATCTTGCAACTGTCTTTCCTTGTGGATGAATGGGTCCTACAAAATCTATCGCCCACTTTTCGAAGGGTTGCAACATCTTTTGTGGATTCAAAGGCATTTCATCCCTCCGCGATGGTCTACCCATTCTTTGACATACATCACACACCTTGCAATATGCTTTTGAATCCTGAGGAAGGGTTGGCCACCACAACCCTGCGTGTAGAATCTTCTACGTGGTTGCTCTCCCTGCATAATGTCCTCCCGTGATGCACCCATGAGCGTCCATGAGGATGCTGCTACTTTCAAACTTTGGTACATGCCGTCGCAATATCTCATCGGTCCCCATTTTGTACAGATGCCCAGCAATGACAGAGAACTCTGCTTTGTGCACCACTAATTCCTTCTTTTGCTGGAGAGTGTATCCTTTTTTCTTGTTGTTCGAAAGTGTATTATATCCTCAAAATGACCATTCGTAACACACACTGCAAATAGTTGTGCGTCAGGTAATCCTTCTTCCAAGTTAGTAGGTTCCTCCCTTGTTTTGATGCGTGAAAAATGATCTAGTCTCACGTTTAATCATCTAGGCTTCATGACAAATTCAAAATCGTACTCCTGGACAATAAGAGCCATATGTAGATTCTCCCCACAACATAGGCTTATTAACCAGGTACTTCAGCGCGAAGTGGTCCATTTACATCTTAAAATGGCCTCCTAGCAAGTAGTGTCGATACTTCTGGAGCACACACACCATAGCTATCCCTTCGGACTCAGTGGTGGAATAGTTCTTCTTTGCTTTGGATAATCTGCGACTTGCGAATGCGATAAGACGGTCCAAGCCTTCTCCACCAATTTGTGTTAGTACTGCTCCCAGTGCTATACATGATGCGTCGACATGTACATGAAACTCTTTCTTCCAGTCCGAGAAGACTAGAATTGGCCCGATAACCATCTTTTCTTTCAATATGTCCAAGCTCTTCTTACAGTCATCATTCTAGCAGAACGTGACATCCTTCTTCAACAATTTCTCCATAGGCACAGTGATCTGGGCATAGCTTTTAATAAACTTTCTGTAATATCCCATATGTCCCAGAGTATCATGCAAATGTTTCACACTCCTCGTCGCTTCTAAGTTTAGTATCATCGTGATCTTCGCAGGGTCTACCATCAGTCCTTGTATGCAAAACACATGCCCCAACAGGCTTCGAAAAGGAATGCAAAACATACACTTCTTGAGATTGAGCGCGATCTGGTATCTTCGACAGGTATCCAACATCAAGTGCGAGCTTGCTACATGGCGCTTAACCAACCCAAATACAATTCGGTCATCAAAATATACCTCAAGGAACTTATGAATCAATTCCTTGAATGCCACAACAACCACACGCGAAAAGATTGCAAGTGCATTATTCAATCCAAACGACATTACAGTGTATTGAAAACAACCACACTCAGTTGCTAAGGTTGTCTTGCTCCTATCCTCTGGCACGATTTTGATTTGGTGGGTACCCAGAGAACCTGTTAGGGTCCAACCCTAACACCCTTATTTATGTAATAGGGTTGAGTCATAGTTATAGTTAGTTAAAGAGTCAATAAAGCCCATATTAATAATTGTAAGTGGTTGACTTGTATTTAAAGAAGGAACCACAGTTAGTTGCAAATGGGCCATGGTATTAGATAGATGATATTAAGAAGAACCATGGTATTGACCCATGGTATTGCATGTATGAATCCTATATAAAGGATAGAGACTCCCAATTGAAGAGCGTCGTGTCATATTTTATAATCGAGCTCTGCTCTATTAGAGGTTGCCCCCTCGAAGAGGCAAGTGAACATTGCTTTCCTTTCTGAATAATAAAATACATGCTATTATTTCTCATTGTTCTATGTTCTAGGTTATATTTCTTCACATATTTGGTATTCTAGTACCTTCTCATAGGTTAAGAGCATTACAAGTGGTATCAGAGCACTTTCCAGGGCCGGTGGGATCTCCATTTTTAGCAGAGTTTTTTTTGGCTAAAGACGTGTTTCGGTGTTTTTAAACCACGGGATCTGTCGTTCAACACCTAAACCTGTGGATTTGGGGAGGCATGAACACAGGAAATACAAGAGGTGGTCACGCTTGTTGGACTCCCTTGTAACCCCTGTGGGTACCCCTTCGAGTAGTAGTGCATTAGACATAATCGCGCATAGACTGTCTTCCAAGTACACTCTGGGTATATTGGAAGCCCCCTAGGCTCACCTGAAACCTCGGCATAGATAAACCGTCGGCTGTCTTGTTGATACAGTACACCGAGAACAACACTCGGGGATATTACTCACGTGTATGATAGGGTAGTCGGGTAGTACGGCTAAGGATATGGTTGATCCTCCTTAGTTAGTGTCCTGAAAGATTGGGATGAGTACTACTATTGGACCCTTACGTATATTCCGATCTATAGCACTTGACACTCTTTGAGACCATAATTCCCTTGTCTCTCTATAGATCGCACATCATCTTCTTTGCCAGATTAGATCTAGCAGGTTGGGTTCTGTCATAGCCACAACAATTAGATTTGCCATTCAGATCTAGCAGCGAGGGTTCGATCACTGCCACATTCCTACTCATACTCTACAGTTGAGGGTTTCATTGAAAGATCTGACTATTTATGCAGGGAGGCCTATGGCTCCTATACCTTGTAGTGATTCTCATAGGACATTGGGCAGAATTAAGTTTTCTGGGAATCGGCTACTGTAGTATTCCTAAGCTCTGACTTAGCCCATAAGAATCAGGTCGATGGGCTAAGCAAGGTGGTACCATTCACTTGTCAACGTCAAAATTTCGGGTGGTCCCAATTTTTTTTTCATAGTAACGACAAGTCCACTGGATCTGTGCATGGTACAAACCAGAGCTCAAGCCATGGCTAATGAGAAGATAGACACCCTTGAATAAAAGTTGGAGAAGTTAATGTTGAGGGATTTTATCCCCTAGGGCTTTTGGGTGGAACCCTAACAGACTGAAAGTTGTCTAAACAAAGAAACATGCACACACACAACCATTATGCTAGCAAAAGCTAATTCTAAAGTAAGAAGGACGTACCTTAGGTCCTACGTTTGGGTAGTTCCTCAAGGGTCCAAACCCTTCTTCACATCGCTTTCGCTCCTTTGCCCTGCAAAACCAACAATTCCAAAGAATGCAGCAGTATATGGACAAAGATTTATACAAAAATCATCTTTATGTTATAAAATAAGGAAGTTAGTTATAAACTTTTAAACATCCATTCATACATGAAATTCAAACATGAACATCATAAACATAAAGAAGAAGCATATCGGGAATCAAGACATGTTTCTTTATTAAAGACAAATAGAAAGTACAAAAAGAGTAATATCACCTAAGCAACCTTTGCAGGCTCCAAGCTCAGCCTCCTTCTGGATCCGTCCCACCTCAAGCCTCTAGCATATCTCCTTCCAAGACTCACTCCATGATGCCATAACTAAGGGATGAACATCAAATCACAAGGAAACAAGGGTTCCTGTACAAATGGGGGAAGTGCAGAAGGCACAAGGGTCTTCAGACCTGGTCAGGGGAAAAATCTCAGTATAATAACCTTTCTCTCTCTTCTCTCCTCCCTTAGGCCTTCCCTTTGATGTATTTTTATACCAATTCCAAAGTAGTTTTTTAGTTAGGAATTGGTTGGGAACAGTTGAGGCCACAGGCACTAACAGGTGATCAGCAGGTGAAACCCACGATCTCCGCCCGAACATAAGGAGTTTTATATTTTTTTAAGTGTTTTAATACATATACGTGGGTTGGGTATATATGAACCCGCGTATACATGCCTTTAACTCAAGGCAATGTCGCGTACAGGGAATAAAACACTATTTTTTAGATTTTGGACCAGGTCTGGAAGGAGGGGTTTCCCTAGGCCATGAGTGCAGCGTCACAAACCATAATAGTGAGATTTGGAGCTATAACAGATGCCCCCTAATATATGAGGTCAGAAGGGGTACATGATGGGCGAAATATATTAAGCAAGTACATGGAAAGGAAATCTGCCAAAAGTTGAGGAGTACTTCACCAGAATTCAGCCTGCCAAGCCACAAAAGAAGATCAGAAAGAAACACCGTCTGAGGGGGGCATACCCATGCTCAGAGAAAACAAAGCATGTCCGCATATCAAGTACAAGCGGATCCACTAAGTATACAAGTATAAATGACTGGAAAATACATAATGGATCATCTGATCATGATCGAATAAGTACATGTCTAAATATCACATATAAAACTGTCAATGATGCTGAAAGATACAACGGACCACTAATATCAAAGACTGATGCCAAAAGGTACCAACTGAACATGATGGAAAAGGATGGTACTACACTGCAAACTCAGGTGTCAGCATACAGAATGTAGCCATGAATGACTGCAACATATAAAGTGGAGTGGTATCAACTAGCAACAACAGGAGCAACTGTCAAGTGAACTAATGAATGCTGATACAACCTGAGGTCATCACCGACCGCCGTGGGACATTTCTACACCATGGGAATAAATGATCTAAAGTCGACCATGTGAGAAATCGTTTGATTACCGGTCATTGATGTATATCGTTAACAAACGTGAAACTACTCACCGATAATGATAATGAGCGTCAAGGTACCCAGTACAAACTAACAAGTGCGAATAAATGAGCTGAAGTCGAACACCTGTAAGAATCTATCGATCAGGAGACAATGATGGTTTCCCACTGTCGA
>APFE031335849.1:123195-145498 GCA_000404065.3 Pinus taeda
AGGGAATAAAACACTGTTTTTTAGATTTTGGACCAGGTCTAGAAGGAGGGGTTTCCCTAGGCCATGAGTGCAGCATCACAAACCATAATAGTGAGATTTGGAGCTATAACAGTTAACAAAGCAGATCCAGTCCTTAAATGCCACAATCACAAAGGGCAAGTCGGGGGTACAATCAAAGGCATATGCGTTTAATGAAAACCATGAGGGGGAATCTAGCCATTCTCTTCACTTCTATGGAAACCACCAACAGTCCCATCCTTGACCACCCAAGCTGGACATGTATAAATTTGATGGCTCTCATCTGGCCATATGGCTAGCACAAATGGAGCAATATTTCACTTTGAATCACATTAGAGATGATGAGGCTAAGCTAAGTGTGGGAAGCCTTTACTTGGACCAAGAAAGATGGCAATGGTGGAAGTGGCATCAACGATGCTATGCAAGGCCAATGACTTGGCATATATTCTCAAAATCCCTTTCTGATTGCTTTGACCATGAATCTAACTTTTTGGGTTGTCTTACTAAGCTCTAACAAACATGCACAGTGCAAGAATATATTAAAGCCTTTGAAGCATTAGCCTTCCACACAGGAGGTCTAGTAGAGGAATTCTACTTGGAATGTTTTGTGGTCTGAAAGATGCCATACAAGCCCACGTCCAGATGCACCACCCAGTCACATGGCTGGCAGCTTGCAGGATAGCTTGTGAAGTAGAACGTGCATTAGCGGCCTAGTCGACTCGTCCAAATTTCATAGCCAAGGGACGCCCCACCTAGGCTCTGAGCACTACCCAAACACTTAAGGTTCAAAAGGTGTCACCAACGGAAATGGATAAAAGAAGAAAGTAAGGATTGTGTTACTACTGTGATGACAAATACTCCCCGGGGCATAAATGCATGGAAGCTCCACCATTTGAGGGACCAAAGGAGGAAGATGTGGACAACCAACAGGACAATGAGCTCCCAGATACACCAGAAGAACCATTTATCTTGCTCCATGCTTTGGCAGACATTTCTTCTCCCCAAACTCTCAAAATCAGAGGTTTTATTAAACATCACCCTATAGTAGTCTTAATTGATAGTGGTAGTACGCATAACTTTATCCATCAAAGGGTCGTTGAAGCAGTGCATTGTTTTTTTAGAGTAGTCTCTAATTTCTTGGTCCAGATTGCTGATGGGGGGACAATGAAATGTGACGACCGCTGTGAAAATGTCAAACTTCAGATGGGGGATTATCACATAAAGACCCACATGTTTGCCATCAACATGGGTGGGTGTGACATTGTCTTGGGTGCTGAATGGCTCCGCACACTCGGCCCAATCACAGTGGATTTCCAAGAGTTATATATGAGCTTTAAGTTGAATGACCACACGCATACCCTCCGTGGACTCCACGCAGGTTCTCCTTCTATCATCAGCTCGCATAGGATGGAAAAGTTGTTGAAAAAGGGCCACCATGGAGTTATAGCCCAATTTAATGCCATCCAGGCCTTCGAGCACACTTCTCTTCATATTCATCCTAAGATGCAACATGTCTTAAACAACCATCTAAGATCCCTCTTGATGAAGCCATTCAGGTTATAAGAGATGTTGCTGATCCGGGGACTGCAAAGCTCGCTGAGGTCTGCCTAAGGTCGACTGTGTTCACCTTCCAAGGAGTATTTTATGAACAAACATCCGGTGTGGCAATGGGGTTGCCCCTTTCACCAATTGTAGCCAACCTTTACATGGAACACTTTGAAAAGAAGGCTCTAAGTTCTTATCCTTTGAAGCCAGGCTGGTGGAAGCGTTTTGTAGATGACACCAATATAAAATGGACTCATGGTAAAGCGGAGCTCAATAAGTTTTTCACTCACTTAAATTCGATCTCTCTAGATATAAAGTTTACAATGGAACTCGAGGATAACAAGAGCATTCCGTTCTTAGACGTCCTAATCCTCAGAAAAGAAGATGGCTCTCTAGGCCACAAGGTCTTCAGGAAATCAACCCACACCGAGAGTTACCTCCATGCCGATTCACATCATCACCCTGCACAAAAGACTGGTGTCCTCAACACGCTGGCCATCAGGGCCCTTCGAATTTCCGACTCAGAGCACCTAGATGAAGAGAAGAATCACCTAATCCAAACTTTTAAAAGTATAGGCTACAAGAATCAAGAAATTAATAAAGCCATAAAGAAAGCTGAGAGGAAGTTGATGTCCCCTGAGCCTAAGGCTCAAGATCAGCCAAAATGTGGTACCGTTTTTCTTCCATATATCCATGGGGTAATAGACAAAATCGCCAAAGTCCTAAAAAAGAAAAACATTATCACTCATTTCTCTGCCCCTGGTACTATCAGACAAAATTTGAGGTTTGTTAAAGATGATATAGACAAACAATAGCTTAAAGGAGTTTATAAAATAGAATGTTCCTGTGGAAAGTGCTACATTGGTGAAACAGGTCGATCCCTCCAGACAAGACTCAAAGAACATGGCGCAGATATTAAGAACGAAAGATCGCGTACTTCAGCCCTCGCAGAGCACTCCTTAAAGACGAAACACCATATTTGTCTGGAAAACGCATCAATTATTGCAAGGGAAGAGCAATATCAGAGACGAAAGATCAGAGAAGCCCTTGAGATCATCAAGCATCCTCATAATCTGAACAGAGATAATGGCGTGGAGATTAGCGGGAGCTGGCTGCCCTTGATCAAGGAAATAAAAAGCGCAAGAACGCCCCCTGGTAATAGGTAATGTCCTCATGCAGGTAAGTTATCCCTCTCCTTTCTTATGTCTTTTGTCTTTTGATCTAGGTGTTGATTTCTAGCCCTAGGTAAAATTTCCTTTTGGTATTTTTCTCCCTAGGTTTTGAATCTTGTTAGAATTCCTTCCCTAGGTTTTTCATTAATCTCCTTAGAATTAATTCATGTTAAATCAATTTTGATATAAAATTAAAAATAATATTAGGAATAATTATTAGGAATAATATTATAATAAATAATATAATTAATATAAATAAATATATAAAAAATATTTTAAAGTCATTAGCTAATTATATTTTAATAATAATTTAATTAAAATATTAATGGAATTATTTTTATAAATTAAAGTAATTACAATTTAATTAATATAAGTATAACTAATAATAAAAATTAATAATTATCTTTATAATTTATATTATTATCAATATTATTATTAATATCATTAACTAGTATTTAAATAATAATATAATTCTAATATATATTATTATTATTTATTACTAATTAATTTATTATAATAATCATCAATTTTAATATTAATAAATTTTCTATTATTATTAATAAAATCAATAATAATATTATATTATTATCTTCCCTAGGTTTTTTATCTTTTTCTCTTTTAGGTTTCTTCCCCAGGTTATTTAATTTAAATTAATTCTCTTATTTTTAATAATTAATATTAAGAAATTTAGAATAATATGGTTAATTTTATAATTAATAATAATTAAATATGATTAAATATAATTAAATATTAATTAAAATTAATCAACATATTAATAAAAAGAAACATTTTAAAATTAATATAATTTATACAATAATGAAATAATCAATTTAAATAATAACATTAATTAATAGTATTAATATAGTATCATTATTGAATTAATATAATAATATTAATAAAATCATTTTATTCATCTTTAAGAATAAATTAGTATAATTATTTTGAAATTAATTTTCTTATTAAGATTAATATTTTCAATTCAAAATAGAAATCTAAAAGCATTATATAAAAATTAAAAATTAAATCATATTAATAAAATCAAATAATTATTAACTTAGCCGACCTGTGTGGTTTTACAATAAATTTCCATCCTTTATGTATTTATTTCCTCTCCGCTGCTCTTCTGTCATCATCATTCTCTCATCCTGAAGATGGATCCCACTTGGGATTCGAAACGTCGGTTCAAAAATGATACAACTGTGGATTCTCCGGTCAATTACTCAAAAGATTCAAGCCACAGAAATCTGAAATCCATAATCTTATCCCAGTACGGAGGGGATACCTGGAGTGATATCCTTTTACTCGAAAAATCGAGAGTGAGGATAGCAAGAAGAGCAGCAGATTTACAATTCCTCAAAAACTGTCGAGATAACCAGATAATTCCCCCATTCGCTCAGGTTAAGCATAATCTTCATAACAAACATAATAATAAAGCGTTTCTTCAGCTTAGCTTATCTCTGGTTCGTTCTGAGATAAAAAGGGTTAGATTGGCTCTGGAAAAACTAGGCCGGTTGGCTCTTTCCGCCCACCTAAAGGTTGCTAACAGCATCAATAAGAATCTCTGGGCGATTATCGATGCAAGAACCGCTCTCAAAGCTGATAATGAAAACAGGATTGCTAGAGTAAGGCAGCAAAAGAAATTGGCCAGACTTTTAAATAAATCTCAAGAATTCTCATCCCCGGGCCCATCCAGATCCAGCCCCCTCGCAGGAGTGATTGAGTGCGATGTAGGTTTGAAGTTCAATAGAAATCCTGTCCACAGATTTATCAGAAATAACGCAGCAGATTGGGACATCCTCGCAGCAGGCTCAGCAGATTGGGACATCCACGCAGCAGGCTCATCAACAATTGGTTCATTAAATGTTTTCACACCATGTGGGGCAGTCAAGCACACTAACGCAGAAGTCAAGCACACCAGCGCAGCGGTCAAGCTCACTAACGCAGCAAAGAGGGACAGCAGCGAGGGACCAACGCAACAGTCAGGCTTCCTAACGCAGCAAGGAGGGACTAACGCAGCAGTCAAGCTCTCAAATTCCAGTCCCCTCGCAGAAGTAATTGACTACGCTGCAGGTTTTAATTATAACAAAAATCCTGTCAGCAGATTCATCTATGGAAAAAATAGCACAGCAGAACCGGATAACCATGCCGGAAAATGGTGACAATGACGCAGCAAGGGCAGGGGTGGGTTCATCAAACAGCGCAGCAAGGAGTGGCATCAGCGTATCAAGAGCAGAAAATTATAACAATATCCGAACAGTAAAAGAAAACTTCGCAGTAGGCTCATCATCGTTGGGTTCAGATGGGGACTCCAGCGCAGAAGATGGTGACAATAACGCAGAAAATGGTGACAATGACGCAGCAAGGGCAGGGGTGGGTTCATCAAACAGCGCAGCAAGGAGTGGCATCAGCGTATCAAGAGCAGAAAATTATAACAATATCCGAACAGTAAAAGAAAACTTCGCAGTAGGCTCATCATCGTTGGGTTCAGATGGGGACTCCAGCGCAGAAGATGGTGACAATAACGCAGAAAATGGTGACAATAACGCAGAAAATGGGGACAACATCGCAGCTGTGATCTCAGAAAATGAATTCTCTTCAGATGGTGGCCACTCAGTCAGCGCAAATACCCTAATAAACATCAACAACTGTTTGGTCAGCAATCAAAGTTGCAATGCAGGTAATATTATTAATAGCAATGGGTTAGGAAGCAGATGGGAGAAGGGTTTTATCGAAAGCACTCTCGTCAGTAATAATGGAGCCAAGATGGACAATAGAAAACAAAAGGATAAATCAAAAATAAAAGTTGTCAACCTGTCCTCTTTGGAATTGGATCCTGTTGTCACTAATATTCTAAACAAAGGCTTAGGGTTTGCAGTGACACCTAAAAACCTTCCCCTTGAAAAGATGATTTGCAACATAGAAGAAGGAATCAGCAACCTTACGCTGGAGGACAAAGAATCACTGAGACAAGATTGCTCTCTAATCATGAGGAAAACCAAAATCCCCAAAAGCAACCTCACCAAAGAAGAACAAAAAGCCTTCAATTCCTTGCGAAACAATGACAGGGTCGTAGTCCTTAAAGCTGACAAAGGAGGAGCTACGGTCATTATGGACAAAGAAGATTATATCTGTAAGATGAATGATCACCTAAGCTGCGGGAGTTATAAGAAACTAAACGGCAATCCCATCCCCAAGATCGTAAAGGATGTAAAAAAGATTATCTCTAATTCAAACCTTTACGAAAAGTTAAAGAAGAAGCTGACCCCCTCCTGTGAAACCGTTCCCAGAATCTATGGACTTCCCAAAATCCATAAGGAAGGGGCCCCCCTTAGACCAATAGTTAATACTATTGGTTCCCCTACCTATGAGCTTGCGAAATATGTTGCAAAAATTCTCAAACCCCTCGTTGGAAACACTGATTCCTTCATCAAGGACTCCCAAGACTTTGTAAACCTGATTAAGGACGAAAAATTGGAGCATGATGATATACTTGTAAGCTTCGACGTGGTTTCCTTATTCACTAAGATCCCTCTCGATGAAGCCATTCAGGTTATAAGAGATGTTGCTGATCCGGAGACTGCAAAGCTCGCTGAGGTCTGCCTAAGGTCGACTGTGTTCACTTTCCAAGGAGTATTTTATGAACAAACATCCGGTGTGGCAATGGGGTCACCCCTTTCACCAATTGTAGCCAACCTTTACATGGAACACTTTGAAAAGAAGGCTCTAAGTTCTTATCCTTTGAAGCCAGGCTGGTGGAAGCGTTTTGTAGATGACACCAATATAAAATGGACTCATGGTAAAGCGGAGCTCAATAAGTTTTTCACTCACTTAAATTCGATCTCTCCAGATATAAAATTTACAATGGAACTCGAGGAGAACAGGAGCATTCCGTTCTTAGACGTCCTAATCCTCAGAAAAGAAGATGGCTCTCTAGGCCACAAGGTCTTCAGGAAATCAACCCACACCGAGAGTTACCTCCATGCCGATTCACATCATCACCCTGCACAAAAGACTGGTGTCCTCAACACGCTGGCCATCAGGGCCCTTCGAATTTCCGACTCAGAGCACCTAGAGGAAGAGAAGAATCACCTAATCCAAACTTTTAAAAGTATAGGCTACAAGGATCAAGAAATTAATAAGGCCATAAAGAAAGCTGAGAGGAAGTTGATGTCCCCTGAGCCTAAGGCTCAAGATCAGCCAAAATGTGGTACCGTTTTTCTTCCGTACATCCATGGGGTAACAGACAAAATCGCCAAAGTCCTAAAAAAGAAAAACATTATCACTCATTTCTCTGCCCCTGGTACTATCAGACAAAATTTGAGGTCTGTTAAAGATGATATAGACAAACAACAGCTTAAAGGAGTTTATAAAATAGAATGTTCCTGTGGAAAGTGCTACATTGGTGAAACAGGTCGATCCCTCCAGACAAGACTCAAAGAACATGGCGCAGATATTAAGAACGAAAGATCGCGTACTTCAGCCCTCGCAGAGCACTCCTTAAAGACGAAACACCATATTTGTCTAGAAAACGCATCAATTATTGCAAGGGAAGAGCAATATCAGAGACGAAAGATCAGAGAAGCCCTTGAGATCATCAAGCATCCTCATAATCTGAACAGAGATAATGGCGTGGAGATTAGCGGGAGCTGGCTGCCCTTGATCAAGGAAATAAAAAGCGCAAGAACGCCCCCTGGTAATAGGTAATGTCCTCATGCAGGTATGTTATCCCTCTCCTTTCCTTTGTCTTTTGTCTTTTGATCTAGGTGTTGATTTCTAGCCCTAGGTTATTTTTCCTTTTGGTATTTCCCTAGGTTTTGATTCTTGTTATAATTCCTTCCCTAGGTTTTCATTAATCTCCTTAGAATCCCTAGGTTTTTCATTTATCTCCTTAGAATTCATGTTAAATCAATTTTGATATAAAATTAAAAATAAAATTAAAAAGAATTATTTGGAATAATATTATAATAAATAATATAATTAATATATATAGATAATTAAAATATTTTAATCAAGAGCTATTATATTTTAAATATAATAATTAATTTAAATAATATACGAATTATGTTATAAAAATAAATATTTATATTATAGAATTATGTGTATAAAATAAAATTAAAATATTTAAAATTTAATTAATATAAGTAGATTTACTAATAAAAATTAATATTATTTTATAATTTATTATTAATTTCAATATATTATTAATACATTAATAAATATATTAATATAATAATATTAATATTATTACGTACTAATAATTTATTAAAATAAATAAATTTAATATTAATATTTATTATTAAATATTATTATTATAAAATTTCAAGAATAATATTTATACCTCCCTAGGTTTTTCTCTCTTAAGTTTCTTCCCTAGGTTTAATTTAAGCTAATTCAAATTAAATTTAATTTAAATTTATTCTCCTTCATTATTATAATTAATATTAAGAAATAGATAATATGGTTAATTTATAATTTTATAATTAATATAATATGATTAAAATCAAATATTAATTATTATCAATATATTAATAAAAAGAATATTAAAATTAATATAATTATACAAATACTAAAATAATCAATTTAAATATTAATATAATAAATAATTCAATTTAAATAATACATTAATTAATAGTATGAATTTAGCTTCATTATGAATTATTTAATTAATATTAATAATCATTTTATTAAATTAGTTTATTTATTTTGAAAATTAAATTTTCTTTATTAAGATTAATAATATTAATAAAATCAATTTATTCAATATAATTATTTTGAAATCAATTTTCTTATTAAGATTAATATTCTCAAAATAAAGCATTATAAAAATTAAAAAATTAAATCATATAAAAAAAAATAAATAATCATTAACTTAGCCGACCTGTGTGGTTTTCCAATAAAATTTCCATCCTTCACCTATTTATTTCCTCTCCGCTGCTCTTCTGTCATCATCAATCTCTCATCCTGAAGATGGATCCCACTTGGGATTCGAAACGTCGGTTCAAAAATGATACAACTGTGGATTCTCCGGTCAATCACTCAAAAGATTCAAACCACAGAAATCTGAAATCCATAATTACAACCCTTCGAGAAGTGGGCGATTGAATTTGTAGGACCAATTCGGCCTCCAGGAAAGAAGACGGGTGCACGATACATCATCACCGCGATTGAGTACTTAACCAGATGGGCAGAGGCGTAACTTGTGAAGGACTGTACAAGTGCAACAACAACCAAATTCATATTTGAGTATGTGCTGACAAGGTTCGGCTGTCCAAAAATTCTAATGAGCGATTGCGGTACACACTTTCTTAATGAGACGATCAGCGCGATGATGAAGGAATTTTAGATTTACCATCAGAAGAGCACGCCATATCACCCGTAGGATAATGGCACGGTAGAAGTGTTTAATAAGATACTAGAAAATACGATAACAAAGGTTTGCAATTCTCAAAGGAATGACTGGGAGGTGCGTGTACCCGCGGTGCTATGAGCTTATGGGATGAGTTGCAAGAAGCTGACTGGACAAATGTCGTTTAGAATGGTTATATGGCATGGATGTTGTGATGTCAATGGAGTACATTGTACCTAGTATGCTCATAGCAAAACTAACAAGAATGGTAGATCGCAGAGCCCTGGAAGCAAGGCTTGCGTAGCTAACGAAACTTGAGGAGGATAGATTTCTAGTTGGTTTTCATCAACAAGTTCAAAAGGAGTGCGAAAAGGCATGGCATGATCGATACATCAAACTGCACACCTTCAAGGTAAATGATCTGGTTTTGTTATATGACATCAAGTTTGATAAATTTTTAGGGAAATTTATGATGCATTAGCTGGGGCCCTATGTCATTAAGGAGATTACTGATGGTGGAGCAGTTTAGTTGGTAAAATTGAATGGAGATCCATTCCAAGGATAGGTGAATGACAACCGATTGAAGCCATACATCGATGATATGGCTAGATGACTACATGATGACAACATAGTCTTAGCACTCTAGGCAGCTGAAAGGAGGTGTGGGACTATAAACTACACTACACAAGTTGGGGAGCTGCACGATTAGGGAACTGCGTGGAATGAAGAAATGTCACAGTGTTAGCAGAAATGCGCAGGGAGCTACGCTATCCAAGAAGGGACCACACAGGGCAACCAGAAAGTGACCGTTATGGGAAAATGGCCAGATGGAGTGGGGGGGAGTGGAATTTAAGGGAAATATCTGTGAAAATCTATCACCAATCCAACATTTATGAATGAATTTTGGGGGGAACGATCGGATTTGAATTTGAAAATGCCTATAAATTACTGGTGGCTACCCAGCGAAAAACACTTGGCATTTTGATAATTGAGGTATTAAGCTCTCAGATGCGTATGAACCCTGAGATCTTTGAAGCTCTGATAGCGAGTTTAGTGTTTGAGAAATTGGCAATGGAGATGCAGGAGTTGTTATGTAGCATTATGTCGATGCCCACAAAAACCGTGAGTGCAGGAGATGCAATGGCAGCTGAAGGAACTGCCCCAGAGGTAGTAATGGAAGTTGAGGGAGTTTCCCCAAAGGTTGAAAGCGTCGAAGTACTAACATAAGTGCCTAAATCAATGAGGACAAGGCCAAGGCAGAGCACATAGCCACGAAGCAGACGAGAGGACAGGCAGAAGAAGAGGAGCGTGGCTCTGACAGGAGTCAAAATTCGCCTTCCCCGGAGACAGAGGATGAGGACTAGCAGTCGGAATAGGAAGGGGTGGACCCAGAGACTACTCCATTCCAGATTAAGTGCAATAGAGATAAAGAGAAGGTAGGGCCATGAAAGAAGTCTAAGGCCAGCAAGACTCCCTCGATCCGATCACCTTAACAGAAGGTGATTTGAATGATATCAGTGACACAATAAGGGATGCCACCGTTGAACTGCTGCAACAATTCGAGCTACAACAGAAGTAGGCCTTGGGTGCCATTCAGATAGGTCTATGCGAGCTATAGATCCAGGCATTGTAGGTACAGACCCACATGGGATGAAGCATTGTGACGCCAACTAGTTTGCACCCGGCACATCGAAAGTAGTAGGGATGGTGCGCACAATGAATACACGAGCAATAGTGTTGTCGGAGGCAACACTAACCACAAAGACCGAAGTTGACAGGCTCACTGTCAGCGCCCTCAAAGGAGTTGGGCTCAGTTTGGCTACGCTACCCAATGAGGTACTTCACATTTTGCAGGATGGCGTGATCGCAAAACTTTGGGCCCGTGAACAACGCACGTTACATGTATTCAGTGAGAATAAAGTCAACAACGCTCAGATGACTATGCAAAGAGATTCCGCTATTGACCTCATCAAAGCCATCACAAACAAAAATGAGTGCACCACCATGGTAGTGGCTGAGGCATGCCGGTTTATCCGAGAGTTGGACATTTCTGATGATGAGCTAGTAGATGTGCAGATTTAGAAGCTCACTGCTGGCGTGCGCGACGCAAGAACAGAGTTGGCGAAGGTTCAGTTTGACTTGAAACTCAAGATTGCAGAACTACAGTTGAAGGCCGAGCCTTCAACTCTTCCAGAAGTCATAGAACAACGTGAGGCAACTGGGAAAGACGCCGTGGTAGCAGTGGACAACGTAGTAAAGGATTACACTGCACTCTTCGAGCAGTCACTAGCTTGCAAGAGGACCCCAATGTACAGAGGCTGGAAATGGAGGCGCGGGAGCTGCAACAGTGATATGACAAAGTTAAAGTGATGACGTGCACCGTCTCCATCACACAAAGGTCAGCAAAGTTGCAGGAGGCAAAGGCGCTGAAAGAGCAGGTGGATGTAGCTCAGCACATGGAAGCAGTGCTGATGGCTTGCTTGAAGCCTTGGTTGGACTTGGCATACTTGATCATAGCCACTATTGAAGGAAAGTTGGCTAAGCTATAGGTGACTTAGAAGAAGATACAATCAGATAGTGCAGGGCCAACAATGGAGCGGCTGGTCGAGGAGATGAAGCAGGTGGCAACATAGTGCACTGCCGAAGTTGCAGTATTCCAAGTGGAGCTAGGAGGTCTTCGCGACAAGATCTCTGTGCCAACTGAGTGGCTCAAGGGCGAGTCACCATTTTTGTGTTGGAGGACTGTTGGGAACGAGTATCTCGAGGTCAATTTTGTGGTTAAAAGCCCAAGTTTTGGGAAAGAAAGAACAAATTTTGTATAAGGGAATGTAAAGTCTCTGCATTTTATGTTCGCGAAGCGTGAAGATATCAAGAGTCAAAAAGGGTTTCCGCCCTTAGTTTAGATAGGTTGTGTTGGCTTGATGGGATCCGCCCATGGTCCGCTGACCATGGGATTGTATAAAAAGAAGTGTTAGAAGATTTTTTAGTAGGCAAGTCATAGTTGGAGTCATTGATGAGTCTATGAAGAGCTAAGAGAGAGAGTCTTAGCATAGGAAAGAGGCTCTGCAGTTGAGTGCGCAGAGACCTAGGGTAGAAGTCTGCAGCTGAGTGCGCAGACCCCTGCAGTTGTGTGCGCAGGGCAGTTAGAGTTTGTATTGGAAATATGAGTCATCAATAAAGAGAAGTATTATGAAATCATTGTGTATTTTACTTCTGTCAATTGCATGCGATTATGTTTTGTTAGGTATGGGTTTTTGTTTTATTTCTAATTTGTTGCGCAGATCTATATGTTTTCCTCTGTTATATGAACGCAAGTAGAGATATATGTTTACGTAAAGATAATCTTAATTGAATGGTAGAGTTGGAAAACACTTAAGATAATTCAAGAAACTATATAACAAAATAGTTACAGAGGTGCGTAAGTGCCCAAATTGCTTGTTAGGGTTACACGAAGGATGACCGTACACCTTTGCGGAGGTTCTGAAAGACTAATAAATAAGTACATCGATATTTATGTTATTGATTGTTTCTTTAATTAGTTGTGATTTTGATTATGATTATTTTGTTTGAAAAGTTTATGTATGATGCTTCCTTTAACTATTAATTTTAATAATATCTATAATATATGTTTCGCACATTTAAAAGGTGAGTTGTGTAGTAGATGCTACAAGCTAATAAAGTTTAAAATGCTAATTAAAATTTCCCAAGAGCATAAAACCTATTACAATTACTATTGAGATATTCAACATTACATTGATTATCCATAAATTCCACTTGGCAATACTTTAGCCTTCCGATTCCTCGTGCCTTCCACATCCACATCCTTGTTCCTACAATGCTACCTCTATGTATCTCTACATTCATATACACGTTTATCGACATGTTTTTGCACCCTTTTGGTGAAAATTATAGTCTAACATTTTCTATGGCAATCGATGTCACCATGAGAAACATGAAAATGATGTGTACAACTGGTCGGGAAAAAACGAATGTGGATGAAAACATACGTCAAATGCAAGTGTGACTTAACAAACCATAGAGGTTGCCTTTAATCTGTGTTATTCGCTTCCTTCGTTGTTTAGAAAAAAAGGAGTTAAAATGCAAGTGGCCACTTAAAAGGCAGGTGTTTGTGGGTATAAGAAGTTGGGTCCCACAATTCACTTACATTTTTGTTACCATTTGTCTTTACTGTAACCTTTTGGAAGTTTTTCCAGTCTAATTTCTCTAAAATCGGTAGGAGTTTATTGAAATCACAATTTTCATGGTTAACCCCTGCACAATCAAAGTGCCTAAGGGTTTTTCACGGTGCTGAATCCATATATATAGTCAAAAAACCATTTGAAATAACACAAATCAAGATTTCACCTCAAATGTTTATGTCGAATTCCAACATCGGAAAGTCCAAAAAATCGCACTAAAGACAACTTCTTTTTCTTAATGTCATATACCATATTCATGATATTATAAAACAAAGTCAACATTATGCCATTCCACTTGAGAGTGGGGAAGCACAGGGAAGCGTGTGTTTGTGGGGCACACGGTGTCCACCTTGACTCATGCTTTCTTTATATCATATTGTATTGAATTTATATAATATTGGTTTATATAAATCTTTTTCATTGTATTTATGTTAAAAAATACATTTGGAATGTGGAGGCTGGATGAAGACATCTACAATTACATATATTCATTTATGTTCGTGTCATATCATATTAAAATTATAATACCAAGTTTATCTATATTTATATGATATTAAATTGAAATATGTATAAATAAATATATATAATTTGGATTTTTTTTTGTGTGATATTTAGTGGGTGGAGTGGTGTGTGAATAAGGTTTATACAAAGACAAATAGTATTGATGAACACTGACATGTTTCGAGCCTATAAACAAGGAAGGAGAACAAGTTGTTGGTGTGAAGGGCTTATGCCATCATGATCAATCTCCACTCACGGTTGATAGGCAAACATATGAAATATAAAGTTAGGAAAAGCATTTAAAAGTATATAATATTATTAACTTTATGAAATAAAAATATTTTTTTTTTCTAAAATGCAATAAGAGAAAAGAAAAGGGAGGATAAATTGATTTGAGAAGTTGAAAAGTGGGGACACAAATTTCTAGTGATTTCCAAGCTAAGCCATTTTCCTATATATTATTTAAAGTGATTTCCTAGTTAAGTCATTTTCCTATATACTATTTCCCCATTAAGTAAGAGGGGTTTTTATTAAGAGTGAAGGAAATGCTACACAAACTTCCTTGTGGAGAATGAAGATGATTAAGATTGCCTACAACTTGCTTATTGTTGAATAATAAATAGTTTGGTTCAAGTTAATTATTAATGGGAGGCTTAAATAAGCCCAAGATCGATATAAGAGCTATGGTGATGCTCACCATATGGATTTAAGTTATGAAGTTGGAGATAGGGCATTTTTAAGAGTAAATCCAAAAAAAAAAGATCTATAAAGTTTGGAAAGAGAGCAAAATTGTCCCCACAGTTTGTGGGACCTTTTGAAATCTTAGAAAGAAAAGGGTCGGTGACATATAGGCTTGCTTTACCTCCATCTTTAGTGCGTATGCATGACATGTTCCATGTTTCATTTTTGCATCATTATATTTCAGATCCTTCGCATGTTATTGGCTTGGGTCATTCACTGGTTTTGAATGAGGGAACAGTGATGGCCAAACTAGTTCACATACTGGATCAACGAACCCTGCAGCTTAGACGATGATTAGTGGACTAGGTTAAGGTCCAGTGGGAAAATTATAGTCCGAGTTCAACCACTTGGGAGGGCGTCGAATAGATGCGCCACCATTTTCCTTACCTATTCCAAGGACTTCAAGATAGAGTCTAATATTAAGAGGGGGTGTATTTTATTGCCCTGCTCTAGTTGATTAACTTTGATATGACATTGGCATTGATTTAGCCTTAAGGCTCACACATTATTATTTGAGGACCTTAGGATGAGGATCTAGGCATTTGAATATACTATTAGTGGATGTGATGATTATGTGTTTCCTAGTTGATGTTAGGATGATGATAGATTTGATGGATATGTATGTATTCTATTGATATTATGATGATGATATCATTGATGGATATGTATGTTCTCTATTGATGTTATGATGATGATAACTTTGATGGATATGTACATTTTCTATTGATGTTATGATGACGACAACTTTGATGGATATGTATGTTTTCTATTGATGTTATGATGATGATAGATGTGATGGATGTGTTCCTTACGTTGGCTACTTACATTAGTTTTGGTTCATGATGAAAAACAATGTGAATGACTAGGTCATGTTGATGATACCAATATGGGAATGATTAACACTAAGAAATTTTTTTACTGATGATTATCAAGTATGACAAGAAATCACTAGATGCACTTGCATGTGATGAGTTGACGACATCTATTTTGATGGAAATGAATATTTTGTTTTTGAAATTTTAAAGTTCAAATTGAACCTTGCTATAAATTCTAATGACATTTTAGTGACTGTAGGCACAGGTTATTTTCTTGGCCAAATGATTCACACATGGGTGATATGGTTGTAAAATTGGATGGAACTATAAGGGACGGGTTGGACAATGTCCCTAATTTCGCCCACTAGCACTCCTGTCGTGACTTGGGCTGGAAGGGTTAGGATACCTTTGCCTTGAAGATCATTGGGGGTTGTGCATCAAGGTAGATTCCTTGATCCTCAACACCATTACTCTCACTATAGTGGGAAACACAAGAGATGATAGTGACCTTTGTTGTTGTACCTAGATTTCCCCCTCATAGCCACTAGATGCTTGAAAGGCAAGCGACGTGGAACCCTTGGAACTTCAAGGGAAGTTGTTGTAGGGCACAACTAAACTGGAACCCTTAGCATCATAAATAAATTGTAAGGTGTGGCACCCTTGTAAATTCGAAGGAAGTTCTTGAAGGGAATGACCAAGTTGGAACCCTTTTCATTATAAATAAATTGATAGGTATGGCACCCTCAAAACTTTGTAGGGAAGTTATTGAAGGGAACAACCGACTTGGTACCCTTGGCATTAAAAATAACTAATAAATATAGTCAAGATATGAAAATCCTACAAATTCACATTAGGTGGTAAACGAGGTTAGAACCAAGGCAATTAAATCAACAATAAGACTCGAGGTAAAGGGAGAATAGGGAGAAATTAAAATATTGTACCTTGAAAACTCTACCCTTCCCATGCTGAAAAATATTAGGTAGATAATGCACATAAGTAATTTAATTAGGTAAAAGGGAGAGGAAGCGAAGAAAATAACCAAACTATTCTACATCAAGATCCGCATGAAATAAAACAAAACATATATTTTTTTTTTAATCTCGATTCATAATCCTATTCAATATTTACATAATTTGTTAAAAACACATGATGATCCACAACCATATTACTTAATTTGGATAAAACAAAATGTAAAATTAAGAATAAACTAACCATGCAAATCCAAGTTTTCCATATTTTCTTCTTTATTGAATTCCTACATATATATGAAAGTATCTAGTCATTTTAGTAAAGAAACCAACCACTAAAAGTAAAATTTGTAACTACTTATTTGCAACTAAGTACTTATTTGTAATAAATAAATCGATTGGTTATATTTTAAATTAACTAAAAATGCCACATCACAAATTTGTCGTTTCAACATTGAGAAAGTCAATAAAGCAACGATTTGGCATCTTACACACACATCTATCGTGTCGATGGAATTAAAAATAAATGAGAAGAGGACAGAATTTCATGAAAGACAGTTTTAAATGCAAAGGTAAGGAAATATGAAATGTTGAAAATAATAGTGTTTAAATAGTGTTGTATGTTGTAGTTAAATAAATTATTAATTTTAATATTTGATATTAGTAAAAATAATAAATAAAATAATATTGTGATGCTAGGTATGTATTTGAATATTTGAAGATAATAATGATCCAGACTTAAGGTTTAAGGTATAGAGGTTTAGTTTTAAAAATACAAAAATGAAAATTGAAGGACTGAAATTTATTTTATATATCTAATTTAAATGAAAATGAATATAATTTTAAATTTATAAAAAAAATTTAGATGTATTTATATTTTTTTGAGAAATTTTCTTATGAAAAGATTTGATTTTTCTTCGAATAGAATATCTGATAAATCTTAAAACAATAATATGATTATATACAAAGTCTTGACTCGATTCTTTCTTATGAGGAAATTAGAAATCTAATTAAAAATTGTGAGTGGTGTTTCATGCAATGTAAAGTTGGTTCAGTCAATTCATATATAGATATATATATTTTGTGACAATGTGGGTTTTTTATGCTGATAGGCACTTTATTATGGGAATTTTGGTGGTGACATTATTGAGATTCATCATCTGGCATGCGAATCTCAATAGTGTCCCCCATTACTTCTTCCCACAAGTCATGCAAGTACTACAACAGATAAATGATGTAATGAGGTTGGATGCAGGGGAGGGAGGCCAGTAGTTGTGTGGCCTCCCTACATGGACAAAAAATGGCACTTGGCAAGCTGACTTGGATGTACGACGCCTCTCACCCATGTGCCTCCACATGTCCCCTTCATGGAGTGGACCCCACCTTTGTGTTTTGGTGCTGTGTAGAGTTCTTGTTGCCTCGACTACTCGACCTTGTTTCACTCTCCGTTCATTTTTGTTCAGACTTGAAACTTGATCATTATGCTCTACCAGTAGTTATGTGTGAGGTGTTCGTTTATGGTGAGGTGAACATTTGTTTATCGTCTGTTATGGCATCTTGTTTGGTAATTGCATTGTGTTGTTTGGTTGATGCAGTGCGTTATTCGGTCGCAGAGGTGGGGTGTCAGCACAGTGAAGGGTTTTAGCTCTTAGGTGGCATCGTGTTACTGTAGGGTTGTATGTCGCCATTTGTGGTTCGGAATTGGAGGTATCTTTGTTTGATTTCTCTTACTCGCTTGACCTTGTTTGACCTGGCACTGGACACCATGGTTGACTCACTGTAGTAGGCGTTTGGAGCTTGGTGTTGTTGTTCCCTGGTAGGATTCTTCACCCTGCCAGTCATACCTGCAACTGTGTTTGTCAACACATCTATTTGCTCGGTATTCACACCATTCATCTTCTTTGTGTTAATCTCTGGCTTTTTGTGCCTTTTGTGGAGTATATGTGGCTTTTGTGGCTTAATTGGTGGCTTATGTGGCTTAGTTTGAAAAAAAATTGGTGTTTATGCACTGGTTGGGTTTTTTGGTGGCTTGTTTGCCTTTTGTGAATGTATGGAGTATCTGTGGATTCAATTCATGGCTTTTATTGCTTAGTTTGAAAACCAAATTGGGATTTTTGCATTGGTTGGGTTTTTCGGTGGCTTGTTTTCCTTCTGCAAATGTTTGGAGTATTTGTAACTTCAATTCATGGTTTATGTGGCTTAGGTTGAAAAATAAATTGGGGTTTTTGCACTGGTTGGGTTTTTCAGTGGCTTGTTTGCCTTCTCTAAATGTATGGAATATATGTGGCTTCAATTTGTGGCCTATGTGGCTTAATTGGTGGCTTCTGTGGCTTAGGTTGAAAAAAACGTTTGGGGTTTATGCACTGGTTGGGTTTTTGGGTGGCTTGAGTGCCTTTTATGTGTAGAAATTTCATGAATAATATGACACTTATTCACAGAGATTATCCCGATTATACACTATTTCGGAATACATGGATAATACATAACCTCCTCTACGTTGATCATCAATTTACAGAAGCAGAAACAATAACATGCGCACATAGCAGCATCAATCACACATATCAACACAGTATTTTCCCCGGGAAAGCATCTCGCTAAAAACCCCAACTATCTGTATATTATATTGATTGAGAACATGTAACAATCATAGTACAATACTCTTCACAAGTATCCAGCACTATCTCCACCTGTTACACACAATACAACTCAGATATGATCTCCAAATCTCCTCCGCTGCTTGCCTGCCTCCACTGCACAATACCTGCATGAGAATGAATGAATCCAAACTCGTTCCAAGTTCTATTTAACCTTGGAAAATCACTCACACTGGAAATCATGTGAGCACAGGCTATAATACTGGGCACATATTTCACAATTCTCATGGGAATACTCAATCCATTGATTGTGCAAGATCTCATGCACAACTGATAGTCACAACTCACCATTTCAGTTATCTCTAACACCAGTCTCCACTGAACTGTCCATGCACTGAGTTAACTGATGTATTCTTCAGTTGCATTATGAGTTAATAATTAGTGAATTAATTAATAACTAATTCACACAACTCATCACTTAGTCTATTGGCTAGTTAGACTAAATACAACTAGTTCAACTAAGTCAAACTAAACACAACTCCATTAACTACTCATCTAACTCCACAGAACTCAACCACTTGAGTTCTAACTGAAGTCCTTCATGCAATAACTCATTCAACCCATAGGTAACCACGTGATTCCTTCAGGCAGTTGCATGTGCCACATCTGTAGCTCCAACTGAAGTGCTCCAAGAGAATAAGATAAAGTTTAGAGTCCAAATATTACTAAGAGCTAATAATATTTGACTGTTTCTATTTTTACCTGACAGTCTAAAAATAGACTTTGATCACACTGTTGTGATCCAAAAGAAAGAAGTCAATCTATTTTTCCCAACATGACCAATCATCCATAAACAACATCCTGCAACTCATAGACCATGATCCATATGTCTAAAAATAGACTTTGCGCCAAAACTTGCCTGTAGGACCACTTAGTGAAGGTGACTCCTTTCCACTAAGCTCCATGATCTTGTTTTATTCTCAACAAGCATTTCTTATTGCACACTTTTCAGCACTCCCTCTCAATAAGAAAGGCTTCCTCTCAAACCCAATCCTGTAACTCTAGAATGTTTTGCATGCAACACATTTGCCCGGTCCACTTTGCTCCAACAACACTTGGAACAAAAAAACACTCCCAACTGACCACTTTGTTGGGCTAGGAACATACTATGATGTTGAACCTCTACCTGCTACTGACAAGTGCTCCCTCTCTAACATTTGCGCTACTGCAACATCTTCATGCATCTCACACCATTGCACACCTCTTTGTGCCACCTAGCACTGTGCAAAACACTTGTCCCTCTAGCATTGTTGTAGCCTGCATGCTATGCACTGTTGCTCTCTCTGCCACTCCATCCACATTTGTCTCTACCCAATTAGTCAGTTCCTACTACTCCATATCGAGGCTCCTGTAGCAAGGTCTCATCCAAGAGGTTAGGTACCTCAAGGATCGTGCCCCTCCTCCTTGGGATGATCACTCTATATCACCCCACCTCCTACCTGGAGGTATGGCTGCATGCGATCCCTCAGCCCACCTGACTCGAATTTTCCCCCTACTGGAGGTCTCTGCATGAGTGGTTTCTTCCACTCCATGAAATTCATCTTGTGGTTGATCCACATCCTTGTAGTGCCCACCCTAGTTTCCTGACTCTAATATGACATTATCTTGCATACTTTAGTCTATGAGTAACTCAGGCTGACGGTCCAGAAACGTGACTCTATTATCAGCGAATGTGATGGTTATGTATGTTCTCTATTAATATTATGATTATGATATAATTAATGGTTATGTGTATTCTCTATTGATATCATGATGGTGATAGTAGTATAGGATAGACATGTTTCGATTGATGTTATAGTGATGATAGCCTTGATCTATATGTATGGTTCCACTAAGATTATGATGATGCTAGCCATGATGGAAGTATCCCCTGTGTTAGCTACTTACATTAGTTCTAGTTCACAATGAACGGTGATGTGAATGACCAAGTGATGGTAATTAATGCTATTATGACAATGACTAACATTGAAAAACCTGGTTACTGATTATTATTGAGTATGGCAGGAAAATCACCAGAGGCACTCGCACATGACGAGTTGACGACACCTGGTTTGATGAAAATTTATATTATTTTATCTTTGAAATTCTAATCGATTTTGAAACCTGCTATATATGGTTATCTATAGTCTGATGATATGTTAATGGTTGCAGGCACAAATGAGTTGCTTGGCTGAACGACTCACATATGGGTGATGGGGTTGTACAAGTGGATGGAACTACATGGGAGGGGTGCGACAGTGTCCCTGATCTCACCCACTAGCACTCCCGCCGTGACTTGGGCTGGAAGGGTTGAAACACCTTCGCCTTGAAGATCACGATGCCATGAGGGCAAGTCCCAAAGTTGGGTCACTCATGAGGAGTTACTGGGGGGCCTGCATCAAGGCAGATTCTTTGATCCCCGACACCATTAGTCTCACTATAGCAGGCAACATGAGAGATGATAGTGGTCTATGACGTTGCACTATATTTTCCCCTCGTAGTCACTGGATGCTTGAAGGGAAAGTGGTGTGGCAACCTTGGAATTTCAGGGGAAATTCTTGAAGGGCACGACCAGCTTGGCACCCTTGGCATCACAATTAAACTGTTAGGTGTGGCACCCTTGGAACTTCTAGGGAAGTTCTTGAAGGGCACAACCAAAATTGGCACCCTTGGAATCATTAAAAATAAATGATAATAAATAAATATAAGTAAGGAATGAAAACTAGGTAGTTACATCAAGGGTAAATGATGATTAGAAACCAAGGTAATTAAATCAAAAATGAAACTTGGAATAAGGAGAATCATAGGAAGAAATAAATAGAGTACCTTAAAAATTCTACCCTCCCCATGTTGGTAAATACTAGGTAAATTAGGTGGTTTAATTAGATAAGAGGGGAAAGACAAACATATTGTAAGGATAAAGATTAATCCTAAACCAATTAAACTTAATTAAGAATAGAGGAAGGTGAATTAAAATAAGAAAAATAAATTAAATTTAGAGAAATGTAGAGAAGCTCCATGTGGCATCAACCAACATAGAATATCCCTCTAAGAGATAACCTGAGTTAATTTAGGAAGTAGATTGGGGATAAAATCGTGACTCATTAATTGACTCCAAGTAATAAACACAATTTAAGGAATAAAAGGGGGGAATAAAGAGACATCTAGGAGTAGAAATAGGAATCTTGTGAGTGAGGAAAATATTAGTTTTAATTAAAAAGATAAGTAAATAATTTTGGGTGACCCTTGATGAGAGAATGACACATGGTTGGGTGAATAATCAAGCTATTAAAAAGAAAAAAATATTATAATTATGCATGACATGCCAAGTGTCATCTATGAGAAATCTTATAAAAGAAGGGGCA
>APFE031335854.1:0-12624 GCA_000404065.3 Pinus taeda
TCACAACAACTCAACCTTCATTTCCTTGAAAACACAACTCTATAGCCATCGTCTACATTGCCTTCACAATTTCATGTTACATAATATAACACAACTTAACATAGGATAATGACCACCCCATCGATCTAGGAACAATGGAACCAAATGGAGACTTCTTTCATATTACTTAGCTCGAGTAGGAAGAAAAATTGCTACGTAAACCATATAGTGGCATCATATTAGTGCTATTCAAATGTAAGTGAGTCAAACAACTCCTTATCAAAAAATTTGTATTAAAAAGTTGAATCCTCTATCATCTTCCAAGTGGATCCTAGGTACCCAACAAGAAAGGAATGAAGCTCTAGGTATTTGAAATAAATGGATAGGATTTATTTGGTACTTAGGACTGACCCAACTCAATCTTAGTTAATTCTTTCAAGTCATTAGAGTTTAATTCCTTGTGCAGTGGATACCTATTTAAAAAAAAATATTGTTTCGAAGAACATTATGGTATCAAGCCCCAACTACCCTTGTAGTCTCTATCTGAAAACAAAACAAAATAACATATGTTATTTTTCTATCTATATTTCTTGCATGTAATTCCTCTAACAAAATTAAAGCATTTATGTAATTTCTCCATCTATACCTCTCACAAGTATAAGGTTGAAATTAATTGTATATTCAATATTGCTCATGTAATGTTCTAAAACATAAGACTCAAATCTACTCTACTCATTTGTGGAAAGAAATTCACAATTGAGAATATATATCAAAAGCACGAATCATGATAACATACATACATCAAGTTTTATCTAGGGGAAAGCAACTGCTCAAAACCCATTACTATCTATATTGGATTAGTCAGAAAATAGAGAAGAAATGCAATGCTTGCTCAAGCCTGAGAAACCTCTGCACAAGTATAATCTATCTCATTGCTTCACAAGCCATCTTTGGTCAATACTTAACCAAATTCTTGCATGCCAAAGTCCCTATTCCTTGCATTATTCAATTAGGAATCGGTCCTTATTATTTAGGTAAATTCCCCATCCAGACCGCGCAATCCCTATAGGTCCTTCTCTGACGGCATGCACCACTTGTACAACTTAAATAATTATACAACTGATAGTACACTGCCCTTAAACTCTAATCTCAATTAGGTAACTCAAATTTCATGCTTGCATGAGTTAATAAAGGCTAATTGATAAGTTAACTAGTTGAATACTAAAGATACACCCCATTGCTAGACCTCCTACTAGTTACTCCAATAGTTGAAAATAGTTTACCTCACCTTAACTCAATTTAACTGATTTAAATTGTTACAACTGAAGTTAACTCAACCTAGGCTCCTAAAATTTTAGAATCATTGTACAAAACTAAAGTTAAGCCCTCAACTCGAATTAACTGAGCTAACTGAGTGATAACAACTCAGTTAACTCATTCAAGTTGTCTTGTGATGTGGAATTATAATTTTCTCCTAATTTAATTCAAGGGAAAATTAAATTAGGAATTTCTTACTGCATTTTCAACATTCCCTCTCAGCAAGAAAGAGATTATCAGATGCCCCAATCTTGCCTCTACGGAACTCTAATTTTCCTCTTGAAAAGCCTTTATCAAAATATTTGCATCTTATTCTTCTATAGGAATGCATTCCGACAACATGATCTACCTTTGCACACAATCTCATAGATGGTGATACCAATTGTCAATATTCTTGGGTCGAACATGAAAAACTGGATTATCTGAGAGTTTGATACAACTGTGATTGTCAGAGTAAATCACAGTGGGATCCATCATCTAATCAAATAATCCAAAAAGAATTTTGCTGATCCAGATAGCCTCACAAGCTGCTTGACTGGCAACCATGTACTCTGCTTCCGCTGAGTTGAGTGCAACTGATCTCTACTTGCTGACGTACCAAAAAATTTGTTGACCCAACATTGAAAATTCCTCCTAATGTGCTCTTCCGATACGATGGAATTCCTACTCAATCTGCATCTGTGAAGCCTTGCAGCCTCACTGCCTCTACCCATCTATACAAAAGACCATATTGACTAGTGCCTCTGAGGTATCTCAACACATGTTTTTCTAGCTTCCAATATAGTTTGGTTGGATTAACCATTGCTTGATTAAGCTAGTTAACTACATAACACATGTTTGGTTGTGTGTTCACCAAATACATAAGTAAACTTGCAAGTTGCCTGTAAATAGTGGCCTCCACTTCCTCACTTGAAGTGTTATCCTCCTTCCTTCAACTTCCTGCTAAAGGAGTGTCCATGGGTTTACTACTCTCCATGTGAAACTTCTTCAGTATCTCATTGGCATACTTGCCCTTAGAGACAAACAGTTCTCCATATCCTTTTCATACTTCCAAACCAACGAAATAATGCATAAGTCCCATGTACTTCAATTCAAATTCTCTTGCAAGGTCCTCTTTGCAATATTTGATCAACTTCTCATCACCGGTTAAAATCAAATCATTGACATATAATACTATAATCAACAATTTACCTTCAACAACAATATGGTAAAGGTTTGCATCTATTTCCCTTTTGGTGAAGCCCGACCTAGTTAAATCTTTATCGATCCTACTGTACCAAGCACTAGGTGCTTGTTTCAATCCATACAATGCTCGCTTGCTTTTGCACACATGCGACTCTCTGTCGAAGGTCTCAAATCCTTTTGGTTGTTCAATGTACACCTCCTCCTCAATCAGTCCATTGAGGAATGTTGTCTTCACATCCATCTGGTGGATCTTCCATCCCATCTATGCTGCGAGTGCTAGAATTGATCTGATATAAGAGTACCTTGCTATAGGAGCAAAGGTCTCCTCATAGTCAATTCCCTCCACCTGAGAGAACCCATTGGCCATAAATTTGGCCTTCTGTTTCTCGATGCTTCTGTCTACATCTTGCTTCTCCTTGTACATCCACCTCGAACCTACCACTAATTTGCTCTTTGGCCTTGGGACCACTTCCCAAATATTGTTTTTGACTATGGAATCATATTCCTCTATCATGCCATCAACCAATATTGTCTGTTGCACTGCTTCCTCGAATGAGGATGGTTTTGTTTGTACTAGTTCACTCATCAGAGCCATGTAGCCTGTGTATCGATCTGGTGACCTCCTTTGTCTGTGTTGTGATGTGGGTGCTCCCACATTCTCTTTAGCATCATGAAATAATATGTCAGCTTCCTTGGTGCACTTCCTTCCTTCTCTGGATGTCTCCGCATGAGTGGTTGTCTCCACCCTCTCCTCCTATTCTTGTGGTTGCTCCACAACATCCCGAGATTCTTCCTTTGGAGCTAAAAGCTCCTCATCTTCATGCAACTGAAGCTTCCTCTCAAGGGAACACCTCATTGTCTTATCTTCCTCAAACTTCAAATCTCTATGAACAACTGTCATCCTGAGAGATGGAAGGTACACCCAATAGTTGTCAGGTGTATCAATCTACCCCACAAATATGCCTAACTCTATTATCGACTCTATTTTTTTCCTTTATTCCTTGGAAACATGCCAGTAAACTAATGAACCAAAGATCCTGAAGTGTGACACATCTGGTTTCTTTCCTGAAAAATATTCTTCTAACGTACTCATTTCAAGAATTCGATGAGGATTCTTGTTCTGCACATATATCGTTGTGTTGCGTGCTTCGACCCACAAGTGTAGAGGTAGGCCATGATCATGCAACATCACTCGTGCAGATACCACAATACTTTTGTTCTTCCTCTCAGCCACCCCATTTTTTTTGTGCATTATGGGGTGTTGTCAACTTCCATTGAATGTCTTCTTTTGCACAAAAGTTCTTATATTCATTCGACATGTATTTACCACCATTATCACTCCTGAGAGCCTTCACTTTCCTGCTAGTTTCTTTCTCAATAAGTTCTTTAAATTCAACAAATTTGGAGAATGCATGGTCTTTTTTCTGCATGAAGAAAATCCAACACTTACATGAGAAATCATCGACAAATATAACATAATAATTGTGCTTGGTCATGGAGGCTATCAAGAAAAGTCCATGGACATCAAAGTGGATCCTTTCAAGGATTGCATGCACCCTTCTATCCTGATCATTGAAAGTGTCTTTTGTGTACTTCCCCAAGGTACACCCTTTGCATTTATTTTGCTGCTCTAGTGCTCCATTGGGGAGTCTTGTGGTGATCTATTACATAATCATCAAAGCTCCATGGAGAAAATAACCAAGTCTTCTATGCCATAATTCACCAACATCTCAGCTCTACACGTTCTTCGCCTTTGTGCTCAAAGTAGCACAGGCTACCACATCCAACCTGTAGAGGTTCTTCACCAAAACCTCAATCTGCTTCACTTGTCCCATGGAGATGTTCCTTATGAATCCCTTTCCTTTGCTGAATATCACATCGTATCCACAGTCCTCCAACACCACAATGTAAACCAATTTCTTCTTTAGACCCAGAACAAACATCACATCCTTGAGCGAGAGAGGGGAGCCAAACTCCCTCTAAAAAGTAACTATACCGATGTCAGTCACACTATACCTCCCATCATCTCCCATCTTGATGTGCATCTCGAGGTCCTTCTCCTCCAAGTCACTGAAAAATTATTGGTTGCCTTTCATATGGAATGAGGCACCACTATCCAGATACCACACACTACCCATCATTGTGCTTGTCATGCATGTAATGAGAGTAAAATCCAACTCGAATTGTGAAGCTAAAGATTCACCTGTCGCTCCTCCTGAGGGATTCTTTCCAACCTTCTTGTGTGGAAACTTTATGGCATAGTGTCCTAGTTCATGATATTGAGAGCACTTGATTTTGGACAACTCTTTCTTCTTGCCTCCTCGACTGGAATCTCCTTTGGATTGGGATTTCTTCCCTTTCCCTTTCTTTTCCTTTCCAGCCAAGCACAATTATCCTCATCCTCAACCTTGGATGAAGTCTCAAAATATGACCATAATCTTTCCTAGTTTGGTAGCTTCTCCCTCCCATTTACTGAATCCTAGAAGTTGTGCAAGCTCTTGGGAAGGCCTAGAAGTGCTAGGCCTACCAGATCATCTTCTATAATTGTAACACCAACACTCCCAAGTTCATCACGACATTGTGTGAACCTGCTCATGTACCGTGGTAGTGTGTTGCCCTTCTGCATTTTTAATTTTTGAAGCTTGTCTTTGAGTGCCAGCTTCCTGTGGTTACCATTGTTTTGGAAAAAATCTCTCACTTCTTTCCACATTGCATACAAAGTCTCTTTCTCATAAAGATTACATTTACTTAAAGAGATCAAACACTTTCCCAATAATATGAAGTAAATTCTAAATAAAACAATAATTTAAAAGAAATAATAATCTATACAACAACTTTCTCCATTATTTCTAAATAAAACTCATCCAAAACATTTTCCACATTAAAAACACCCATATTTATGTACCAAAGAATCCAATGCAGAAGTGGTTCTGGTTTATAAATCTTCAACTTGATATGGGTTGTGGTAGACTAAGACAAAATTCAAGTTTTTGGCTAGTTGCTTATCATTTGTCCACGTTGCTAAGCTCTACACGCTCAATGCAACGGCTCTATGTGATATCTATAAACACAGGTGTCGCGGTCCATGCAACAACAACTGGACGTAATCTTGATGGATCCTCATCCATCAAGATGACTCTTCAACATAGCTTCATCTACAGTCCGCATTTGTTCTCCACATCCAATGCTCATCTTCAATGCATTGTTCTGCTCTTCTCGGCCTTCATATTCTGTGGTGGGTCCCTTGACTGAGGCCGCAACAACCACACTCGATTAGTGCTTCACATCCTTTTGGGGCTATCACAAATATTGGCTATGTAATTAAGAATATTCATATAATAGTAATTTATAGATTAAAAACCGTGTTACCGTCAAACTTTGCATGTGGACTTTGTCGGTTTTAGCAATGCTTGATAAAAGAAAATCCGGAGAGATGAGTTGAAAGCAATCACATAGTTTAATATGTCAGACTTTTGGTAAACACGCCTTCTCCAACATCAATACAGATCTGATACAATACTTTCTTTGAGTATCAATAGTTTAAAGCGATTTCCCCAAAATATTCGAATAAATTTCATTAGTTTATCTTTTGCGATGGATATTTATATGTAATACTCTCAGCAATAATGTCGAAGGTCTATGTCTCTAAATTGCAGGGCTGTCATTAAAGAAGATGCCTTGGTTGTCACTAGGACATAAATTATTGGTAAGAAATAATTTGACAATGTGTGACGTGGTTACTTAACTAGAGTTAAAAAAACGTAAATAAATTTTGTATGTTTATAGGTTGGTTTATAGTTTTTATGTTTATGCGTTGGTTTTTAATTTTTTTATGATATTTTTAAAATAATTACAATAAATATTTGAATTAATAATCTCTTTATTATTTGAATATGGAAGAATTAAATAAATTGAAATCAATTATTAAAAATTAATAGAAATCTTAGCATTTCAAATTAATATTAAAAATTATGATGGATTTAAATTTTAAAATAATATAGATTTAATAATTTTTGTAAATCAGTTACATTAATTAAATATGTGATCGAGGTGGTTCCAAAGACATACTCAGATGTTAAAGAGGGCTTATAATAGCTTAAAATTCAAAGTGGTCAGATTATTTTCAAACAAGGACTAGATCGAAGTGCTCATCGCTCTGATTCCAATGATGCGAATGGCACTTCAATCCAACCTCGTATGAGGGAGATAAAGCTGGTCAAAGTTTGAGTCAAAGTGGACAAATCACAGGCTTAAGGAGGCATCAAAATGGTCAGATTCAGCTCCCCGAATCCAGTCATGAGACGGGCGAATTTATGGGATGATTAATTTTTCTAATATCCCTATTTTCGGCAAAATTTAAAAATGGGCATGTTATAAAAAACAAAATGGGGTGGTGGTCCACCAACCCCATCACCCCCAACAACTATACATCAAATATATTAAACTAGCAATTGCACTCAAAGGTGCAAAGAAATGCTGATAAAATGAGTGGGGGAATGTGGAAGGCAATAATCAAGCCAAATATATGGACAATGAAATACAATTAAAATTTGAGTTTTTATAGTGAGAAAGTTGTCATTGGTTGTGCCCAACCTGATTTGAGCCATCAGTTGTGCCTACCTTGATCGAAATAAAGGAAACTCAAAAGGAGCTCACCAGACTGGCCCACCACAACAACAATAACACTCATGAGAACGAGAAACCACTAGTGCATTCTACCATTTTTAATGCCACTGTAGTTTTCACTGGACTCTGCGCTTGCAACTCCTTATCCATGGGACTCCATATTCACAATGGAATGGACCGAATTCTTAATGAAATTTCTGCGATAAAAGAATCTCCTCTCCCACGTTAGCTTTTAGCCAAAACAAAATTATAATATAATTCCAAGAAACAATACAGAACTCACTGGTTCAAACAGCACAAGTCCAACTTTGGAATGCATGCGCCATCGTAGGGCCAATGGAAAGCAGCAACTCCTTAATGGAGGGTGAGTTGTTTTTTTGTGTACTATTTTGGGTTCGACCTTTCTACATATTGGAGTAGAATAAATAAAGACATAAGTTTCTCAAATTATTATGAAATGACACTGTATAATAGAATTAACTTATTTGTCCTGAGTCAATACCCTCCTTATGGTACTTAAGCGTTCAATATTTACATTGAAGGAAGCTAAGATACTACCATTTTGTCACATTGGTTTAGTAGGCACCCTATTGGGGCAGCTAGAGTTTAAATATGCTAGATCCAGTTTGTGCAGTTCTTTGCTGAACATTGTGCAATATTCCATCCCATGTCTGCTTCGAAGAAATGGAAATTTATGTGGTCTTAATAAATTTGGGAGGAAACCCATTGAATTCAACCTTTGAGTTTTTTTAAATGAGAAATACGAGGCAACTTTTATGTTAAAATGGGTGAGGTACAATGGCAATTCATTGGAGTCAAGAAGTATTCCATTTGCCACAAATCTAAAAAGAGGCAAAGTGATTGTATCAAATTAGGATCATGGTGCAACACTATTAGAAAGTTTATCAGCATTTAGTGTGCGTTAGGAGGATCTTCGTTTGTGAAAGAATTTATATGCAGGTCTTGTGATTTGTAGGGAGAATACAAACATGACCCTTGTTGAAGAGATATGCACAGATAATAAAAGTGTAGGGTTATCAACGGGCGCATTTGTTTACAATATATGTGGTTGTGAGGACAATATCAATGTTTTGAGATAATGGTGAGTGTTGCACCATATATTTCAAGTACTGATAAGACCTCACAAGTTGTAATCCCTCTTTTCCAGTTCTTCTAGCAGAGTATTACACTTGCTACATGTCATTTCTAGGATTGAGTTTTTAGTGCTAACTACTAATCTTAACTAATATTTGATGTAGATTCACCTATCCAGTAGCAATGGAGGTTTGTTTCTTGCCCATCCAACTTGTTTCTGCATCCCTAACAACTTGCAAGATTGAAAGAAATCAAGCACCATCTTCATGTAAGTGTTGTGGTGGTAGAGGTATTCTTATTATAGGCTCACCAAATGAAGGGCCTTCAAAGCTCAAATGAAGAAGAAAAAAACTGAATCTGCAACAAATATGTTAAAATGGTCACACAATGAAGATATATAAAAACTCGTGGTCACACCAAGTACCACTTATTGCGAGAAGACTGAGGAACTTGTAATGTTTTTTTGCATACATTTGATTTACCTATTTAGCAACAGTAGATAAATTTCTTAAAGGAGTGGATGCCATAGGCACCAACCTCTCCAAAACTTGACCATGTTTCTGAACATCATTCCAACACTATATTAGAAACTAATAAAGTTTAACCAAACAAAATAAACTATGAATTACCACACTACCATGTATAGTTTATATCTTAACAAGAGATGTCAATTCACATTAACATCTCCTCAACAGATTTAGCAGCACAAAGATGACGCATCCCAAGCTAGAATGATTAATTAATGGAAGTTTAGAGAATTATCACGCATCACCAACTACCCATACAAAGAGGAAAAAAACCAAGCCCCTTTAATAGCCAAATAAGTAAAAGGCTCACAATTATACCAATGAAGAAAAAAATTGTCAAGCCATATTTTTTCCACCCCACATCTTCTCTTCTTAGAGTTTAATTGCAGTCAACCACCATCTTTTAATGTAGCATGAACAAATAACACAAGAATACACAAAAAGACATAGAATCTTCTCATAAGAATATTTACAAATAATTGACAAAATCCATCCCATAAATCATCATATACATGCATATAATATGGGTAATGAGATGTGTCATTTTCTTTTGTTCTATTTTTTTGTCAAACATTGCTGAATATCGAAAATGCTCAAATTATCCAAAAATATAAACAAGTTTGCATGCTCTTTCCTACTCTGAAGCAGTAAAAGACGAATTATCATAAGTACTAACTACATGCAACACAACGACACTAAGATCCATAAACTCTCCACATAATTAATTAAATTGTTACAATGTAACTGATTGCAACAGATAACATTTCTTATGTTTAATTTTTCTGATGAAACTCCATTTTTCCTGTGTAGATCAAAATTAACCATTATATTATAAAATCTAACTGTCCAGTCCAACAAGGAAAAGTTTAAGAAAATTTATAGGTATCACTAGGAACATTATTTTTACTACTTATGGAACCACAAGTAGCAAAAACTTTAATTTACATGAACATCACCTCACAAATTGCACTTTCGATTGCACAGGCTAGACATTTCATTTTGTTAATTAATACTTTTGATAACCATGTCTATTTTTTTTAAAACACGGGCTTAAACAACATGAAAAACAATTTTATTTTATGTTGATTTAGCTTTGAAAACAACATGAAAATGAAATTATATCTTCTGTAGATTTAGCTTTGACGAAGAAACAAGTAGGAAAAAACCAAAGGGAATCCCCATTCCATTTTTTTAACCATAAACTATTGGAACATCAAAGGTTTATAAACATTTATTCTACTTTTTTATGACATTAAACTTTACAATGCAAAATGTAGTAACTATGCCTCTTCTTTTCTCTCCCTTTCTTCCTGTTGCGCCCCATGTGAGCTCCAACCGAGTCATTTTCTGAATGGGAAGTGAGTGCGAGGGGAAAGTTAACCATAGCCCTAGCTCTATGGATTTTGTAGGAAGGGAGCTCATATGCAAGAGTGCCCTCTTGGGTTGTGTGGAAAGTGCCCAGCCAAACTATGGCACCCTTCTTACCATGATCTCTAATTTTTGCTACGAATTTCCCCCGTGGTCACTACCTCAACCCTTTGTAGTGCCTGCCACCACTTTCTCTATTTTTCACTTCAAGCGGTTGTGGATTTACCTTTAGAGCCTCTGCATTTCTTATAAATGGGCACGCAGAAAAAGAATAAGAAGAAAAATTTTGAGCTGTAAAATGATTCTCATTGTTTTTAGATGTTAATCCCTCACTTCTATTTTGGCATGACCCCATGGCTTCTGGGGATAATGAGAAGTATGAAGACATTAAAGATGAGTTTCCTCCAATATTTGTCATATCTATTTTGTCCTCCACTTCCAACAAATGGTGGGGAATCCACTCCAACATATTCTTGCCAATGTTCAGAGACCTTGTGACGTCCCTCCTTGTCTCTGGCATGCTTATGGATTGACAAGGGAATTTGAAATATATAGGAAAAATAATTTTGGCTCGTGAGAAAGAATAGGTACATTGGATATTCATCAATGAAGTCCTACATTTTGCATATTACAAGAATGTGCTGCATATTTTTCCACTGCAACTTGTAGCAATAGTAAGCTCTCATGTTGTACACGTCAACATCAATGTTTCCAAACATCAAATTCAGTCATACCCTTTCATTTTAGTGAAAATTTATTGCAAAGTCAACTCCACATGCATCTATGGCAAGGAAGATTGCGTTAAGGGGTAGATCAATGAGAGAGACAATTCCTCATGGCTTCTCTTTCTTGGAGTAAAATGCATGGAACACATTCCCATGAATATGAAAAAATTCTTCATGAAAAATTAGATGTTGTGAATTCAAAATGGAAAGTTGAAGTCATAGTAAATCGATTTAAACACATCAGAGTAAGAGGTTTCCTGATTCCTCTGCTGCACCGAGTACGACCACCATTCGAGACGAGGCGTTAATGCTTGTGCTTGTTACTCGATTCCTCCCATTGCACCGAGTATGGCCACCACTCGAGGTGGGGAGTTAATGGATGTAGTTGTTGATTTAATGGCAAGCTGTGGTTGTTGAGTTAACTGTGAGCTGGAGAGGAACGAATAGGACAAAGAAGGGAAAGTCACTTGTCAAATTTTGTTTGCTGAGAACAACGAAAATAAAGCTTTTTGATTGGCTGGGTGAAGAGCGTTTTCTCACCCTAGCTCACAAAGAGAACACCATTCGGTGTAAATATATAGGGCATGGGCTATCACCCCTTCTCCACAATACAAAAATTATATATATATGGGATCAGGGTTCAGCTAACCGGGAACCCGCTTCGTGGCCCACGCCACTAGAGTTTATGCCATATGTGATGGGGCCGACCCCCAATGGGCAGCCCCATAATATTACATAACCATTTTCCAAAAGCATTACAACAAGCATCAACAAACCACAATATTCCACACCAAAACATGTTAATTGTTTGCCATATTAAAAAATTGTTGCACCATATTAAAAAATTAATGGTTATGGTCAACACGCCAATTTAATTGGTTGTTAAAAAAATATCCCACGATGGGGGTCACTGGGCTTGGAACCCACGACCTCCCACCTTGGCACCTCCACTCATAACCAATGCAACAATGTCACTTCATAGTAAACTCTACCACAAATTTACTTATATGCCTAGACGTGCCATTTGATGGAGAGAAAGCACCGAAGAGAAAGCACCGAGCAACATGTCGCAGAACCTTGAGCTTGTGGAAAGTGTAAGGCGGATCAATGAGTCGAGTGGAACCATGAATTGTAGTGTAGAACCCTGACATGGATATCGAGGCGGGCAGTTATGGATGTAGTTGTTGAGTTAAGGGCAAGCTGTGATTGTTGAGTTAACAAAGAGCTAGAGAGGAATGAATAGAATGAAAAAGGGAAAGTCACGTGTCAAACTTCGATTGTTGATAACAACGAAAATAAAGCTTTTTGATTGGCTGAGTGAACAATGTTTCCTCACCTAAGCCCACTGATGAGCACCAGTATTGCAGCAAGAATGCTGCAACTCCTGGGGATACCAACTTTACTTTATCAACCCAGAGTTCGTACAAACTTGGAGGTGATAGTGCTATATACACAAGTAAAGGTGATGGGTATGCTCTTTGTCACTACTCAGCTGGCGATAGACAACTAGGGTTTTTCAAGCCAGACTTCTATGGATTCAAAAGAAGCTTGATTACTCATGAGGGAAAGAGAAATACGTTCTAAGATAAAACTTGTCTACTGCAGTAAGGAAAAGTATTGAAATCAAACGCTAAAAACAAACCATTTTCTAACTAACTGCTAAGAGACTATGCTTCAAAATAAAGCTAAGATAACATGTATGTGTTACCGGGAATAGTGTCCACTCGGAGCTGCTATTCCCACTAAGACTGGTAGCTATCTTAGAAACAAACAAGTAAAGACTACTTTCAACTTTCCTTTAT
>APFE031335859.1:0-16349 GCA_000404065.3 Pinus taeda
CACCTCTCTGAACACCACATCTCGGTTGTACACAACCTTCCTTATTACTGGGTTCCAAAGCTTATAACCCTTTAAACCATCCTTATACCCAATTAAGATGCACTTTTCAGATTTACTATCCAACTTGGTTCGTTTCTCCTTTGGAACATGTACATATGCATCACATCCAAATACCCTCAGATGTGAAAGAGAGGGTTTCTTATGAGTCCATACCTCTTGTGAAGTCTTATCCTCCAACAATGATGAAGGTGATCTATTGACTAGGTAACATGTTGTCTCCACCGCCTTTTCCCAGAATTCCTATCCTAACCTGGCACCACTGAGCATGCTTCTTTCCCTTTCTATCAATGTCTTGTTCATTATTTCTGCACCTGCATTTTGCTGAGGTGTATATGGAGTTGTCTTCTACCGTGCTATACCACACTTCTTACAAAATTATTCAAATTCCTAATTGCAAAATTCTCCGCCATTATCTGTCCTCAGCACCATAATCTTCTTCTCTATGTGGTTTTCCACTAGAGCCTTAAATTCTTTAAACCTGTCAAAGACTTCGGATTTCTTCTTAAGGAAATATATCCATGTATTCCTTGAGAAATCATCTATAAATGATACATAGTACACAGGTTTACCTGATGATAGAACCTTCACAGGTCCAAACACATCACTGTGTACAAGCTCTAATATATGTTTTTCCCTCTTACCACCAGAGGGGAAACTCACTCGATTCTACTTCCCACATACACAATTTTCACAGAAATCAAAATCCATAGAGCTATTACTCATACCTTCTTCCATACCTTTACCATGAAGTATTTGAAGGCCCTTCTCTCCAATATTTCCAAGCCTTTGATGCCACAACATGGTCTTCTCTCTAGAGACCACCAGATTTTCTGCTCCACTTTCAGGAACCACGAAACTATTGCACCCATCAACAACAGTGCTACCTTGCAGATTGTACAGAGTTCCAATTCAAACTCCCTACATCAATACCGGTGTCCCCGGAACCATCTTGCAAGTATCCTTCTCAAGTATACTTGCTTACAAAAATCAGATTTCGGGCTAATGTAGGAATATGCAGAACACCTAGAAGTGTTATAATCCTTCCACCTTGCAACTTCAACTTTACTTTTCTGTGACCAATGATTCTAGCCTTCCTGTCATCCCCCAAGAAGACATCACCACCATCATATTTCTCATACTCGTAGAACCACTCTCTATGGGGAGTGTAGTGAAAGGATGCACTTGAGTTAATCAACCATGCCTCATGAACTACATGTGTACTTGAAGAAGCCAAGTACACATCCCCACCTTCATCTGAGGTGGTTTTCACCTCTGCAGAAGGAGGATCATTAGATCCCTTTTCTTTATCAAGAGCTTTAGATTTACAGTCCCTTTTGTAGTGCCCTTCCTTTCCGCATTTCTAGCACACCACCTTTACAGGTTTTCCTAGAGATTTAGATCTACCTCTAGATTTAGACCTCCCACTCAATGACTTATTTTTGTTTCTGTTCTGGGATCGTCCTCGTACAGACAAGGCATCACCATTTTGGCTCTCCATATTTTTCCATCTCATCTCCTTCGTCAGCGAGGATGAGACTCTTTCATCAAACTACAAGGCAGTTGCATTGCTACCTATTGCAATAACCAGACTATCCCATGAATCTGGTGGAGAACACAACAAACTAATGCACTTATCTTCATCTGAAATTTTAATATCAACAGATAATAACTGACTTACCACAATATTAAATGCGTTCAGATGTTCTGTCATCGAGTCTGCATCTTTGATCCTCAAGTTATACAACTTTTTTCTATAGGAACAATTTATTCACCAGAGACTTAGATTGGTACAAAGTCCCTAACTTGTCCCACTAAGCCTTCACCGCAGCTTCCCCTGATACATTCAAAAATGCTGAATCCGAGACACACAATTGTATTGTGCTCTTAGCCTTTCAATCCAACTTCTTCCATTATTCATCAGACAATCATGTTGGTTTAGAACCCAGATCTACCATGATTCGCTGATCTTTATCCACCTACATATCCTCCATCTTTAGTTTCCATAACTCAAAACTCTGACCATTAAATTTCACGATCTTTATCTTTCCACTGCTCACCATCTTCTTTCACCACCAAAATTGATCCCGCAGATCTCCCACTGAATAGGGTCTACCATAGGTTCGAGTGAAACCCCTCAACAATAAAGGCATCCCCTTGAAGCCAAAAGAGCTCTGATACCAAATGTAGGTTTTAACCCTACACAGAAATTACCTGCATACGAATTCTAAAACACATAAAATAAACAATGCGAGAGCATAATACATAAAAAACATATACACAGAGATTTTCCCCTAGATCCCAAAACCGGGACTACCAACTTGATTTTTCATTATATTCCTTTTAATGTTGCAATACATATTTATACATGTTGAAGCATCCAATACCATGGACCGAAAAACCATTGCGTCCAAAACCATGGAACGAAAACCATCGCATCCAAAACGATGTGTGAAAAATCATGCACAAAACCATAGGTAGGTCCGCCCAACCTAATATAGGGTCCCGGACCCCATAGAGTGGGGTTACCTACACCCCTCAAACCCCCTGTGACGCCCCCTGCTACGCAATCGGCGCAACGAAGGGGGGGCTCAGTCCCCCTTCTAACGTCCCGGTTAACTACGTGGGCTAGTCGTGGAAAGAATATAACACAACCCAAAAAAAGTTTCCCTGTAGAAAACAATGAACGCAACTTGCAAGGAAAAGATATTAAAAAATGATAAAGAAATAATTAATGAATTCTATTTATGCGCAAAAAAAGAAAATTACTAAATAATACAATTCAATGCAATATATCCTACGTTGATGAACCAATCTAGTACTAGTGAATGTAGAGAAATCTAAACATGCAATAAAGGATAAAGACACCTAGTCTTGTTAACTAGCCAACCATTGATCATTTGAGATCAATAGAACTCATGCATGCACCTGTGGAATGCCCTCTTGGTGATAAAAACAAGGTTGAATGCACGAATCCTTTCACTAGTCTAATTGAAGTGCAATTAAGTGTATCTTGTCTTCAATACTCCCTGTGAAGCACTACTAAAGAGAAAAAAAATGGGTCCCAACAAGAAACCATGTGATGTACCAATTTTACAATGCATTTAAGTAGCATAGAAGAGCTCCAGTAAGATGAAAGAGAAAAAACCACAAGGGGGCAAAAACAATATTGAAAAAGCAATATAACTCCTAGGAAATTATGTCCTTCCCCCCAAGATGCTCTTGCAGAAAGTGAAACTTCTCCTTAGTAAAATTATTCATGAAGATGTTGGTGCTCTATGCAGAAGTGGGACAATAATAGAACTTAATAACTCCATCATGTAGAAATTCCCAGATGTAGTGCATGTGGATCTTGATGTGTTATGTTTATTGTTGTTGTGTTGGATCTCTGCAAAATTTTAGTGTGCTTTTATTGTCACAGAAGATGACAGTTAAACGATGAAATATGATACGAAGCTCATTGAGGAAGTTTTGCAACCAAATGGCATGATTGGCAATGTTGATTGCACTTATGTGTTCGACTTCTATTGATGATAAAGCAATCACATATTGCTTTTTGCTGGACTAACAAATGGGGCCAAAACACAAATCGAGAACATATCTAGAAGTGGATTTGCATTCAATTTTATTGCTAGCCCAATTTAAATCAATTGGCCAATGTCATTAAAAGTAAATCTTATTGCATAATGAAGCTCATAGCTTATGGTTTCATTAACATATTGTATATGCACTTGACAACCTTCTAATGCAATCCATGCGACTCCTACATGTATCTAGAAACTATGCCTATTGCATATGAGAGATCTAAACAAGAGTGAGCGAGATAGAGGAGACTCCCCACAAGATGTTTGTACATGGCGCAATCAATCAATGGTGTATCCTTTCCATCCTCAAAGTGTACCCCGATAAAAAATATGTAGTTGTTGGCTTGCAATGGATGATGTGAAAGTGAACTAAGAGATCTCTTGCTTACTTGGACTATGAAATTTTGATCCTTAAATCATTTGAATTGATTTCTTGTCCAAGAAATCAGGCCCATATCTTCCATGGGGTAACTTGTCATGTAAAGTGGTTTTGATTGTAGCAATGGTTGAGGTTGAACTACCTATGATTAGGTAGATCACCTACCTGTGATCAACAAAGAATTAGATGTTCTTAGTATATAAGCATTTGAATCAGATTTACATTAAACAAAATGTTGAGAGAGTAAATAATAATCCATTTTAGCATACTATTCTCTAGGTTCCTACTTGAGTCCATCAAGAGAATTCTTGAGGCGGAAAATTAAAGATGAATTCTTTACATACCCTTGTGGTTGCTCCATGTAAATTTCCTCTTTGAGATCACTGTGAACAAAGGCATTCTTCACATCCATGTGGTGAACCTCCCACCTTCATGTTGTTGCAATGGAAAGAAAATTGAATAGAGTCCATTTTGGCCACTGGAGCAAAGGTTTCATCATAATAGATGCTATGAACATCCTCAAAGCCTTTGGCCACCAACCTTGCTTTGTATTTTCTCACAAGTCTATTTTTTATTTTCTTTGTCTTGCAGACCCACTTGCATTTGACAAGCTTATGATATGAAAGAAGTGGAACCAAGTTCCAAGTTTTGTTCTTGAAGAGGGAGTTGTACTCCTCATCCATAACTACTTCCCAAAAAGGATTCCTTTTATCTTTTACATAAGTTTGATGGTAGGATGTTAGAACAATGTAACAATGCATGGGACTAACTACTTCTGTCATTGTGAGTGCATGAGGTGTTTCTTCAAATTGTGATCTCATGGTAGGATCACCCAAGAGATCACTCATGAGGTTTCACTTCTATGCCAAAAGTAGTTGGGAATTTGGTTCTTCACATGCATGCATGTGATCTTTTGAATTAGCTTCAAAACTCAAACATGAGATCTGGTTTGAATGACATGACACCATATTTTAGATATACTATAGGAGGAAGCACATAAGTTTCTACATGTTTTTGTTGTTATAGCCATTACAACAACAACGAAAATTTTGGGTGCCCCCACCCCCTCTGCTTTCTTAAATTCATGCAGGTCATGGTCGAGTTTGGCACTGGTCAACCTCCCCATGATCCATTCCCATTAAACCCTATTGGTGTAACCACTTACATGGTGCATTTCATTGATTCCCTTCTTGATTTATCTCGAAGCATGATCACATCAGTAGCATTGGGGTTTATGGGAACACCTTCTGTTGATAACTTCACCTCACCATTAGCCTCATCCATTTCAAATCCATTAGGGTTCATGTATTTATATCTTTCTCATGTGCACCTGAAACCCTAGATGGTTGATTAAAGCCCCAACTTAGTTTAAACGATATCTTATCCTATAGATGCATTGCCACAAACATGTTATGGCACTGACAACACATCATAACATCATAATGGGATTTTTGGGTTGTACTTTTGTCACTACGCTAGGGTTGGATGGATTTCCATGGCTTCCACATTATAACCTTGATTTCTTCTCTCTCTAATGATGTAATCATATCTTCAGTCCTAGACATGCTAGTTGCATAGTCATCATTGAAATTGAGCCAATTCACATGCTAAGAGGTTTAGTACATTTGAGGAAGTGTCATTCACATGCCCAAGATTAAACTATTGGAAGATACATATGCACATAATTTATCTTGATTTTAAGAAAGGTTACTTACATTAGTGGTATTTATGACATCATCTGGAACACCTCCAACAGTTTATAGCGAGACTTTTAGAGACTCAATTCCTTATTTATTTCACTTTAGGTCTTAATGTTTACAATGTGACATGGTTTTTCTTGTAGTGCATAACATTATTTACACTTACTATTATTATTCATGCAAGTTCGATATCTATAACATCCTCCTCCCACATCTACCCAAGTAACTGACCAATCGGGGTAAACATGTGATGAGAAGTTGATATGATATGATTCGACCTCCTAAGTTTTGGGTGTGTGTTATATCCTTTCCACGACTACCCCACACGTGAGGGGGTGGGTTCGCAAGGGGCCAGTAGCCCCTTTTTTCAGGGGGTTTGCACGAGGGGCTACCATTCGGGGCAGCGTCCTGGGATTTTATTTTGACCCTATATTAGGTGGGCAAACTTATCTGTGGTTTTGTGATGGATTTCGCTCATGGTTTTGAGCATGATGGTTTTCTATCCATGGTATTTGTAGATACGGTCAAGGGAACTATGATTATGTTATAATCTAAGGTTTATGGATGCTTTGGCATGTATATATATATGTATTGTAACATTGAAAGGAATATAATGAAAAATCAAACTGGTAGTCCTGATTTTGGGATCCAGGGGAAAATCTCTGTGTATATCTGTTTTATGTTTTATGCTCTTGCGATTGTTTATTTTCTATTTTTAGAATTTTTATGCAAGTAATTTATGTACCGAGTTAAAACCTACATTTGATATAAGATTTGTTTCACCTTCAAGGGGATGTCTTTTCTACTGAGGGGTTTGCTCAGGTCTATGGTAGATCCTGTTCAGTGGAAGATCTACGGTATTGATTCTTGTGGTGAAATAAGATGGCGAGGACTGGAAAAATAAAGATCCAGAAATTTAATGATCAGAGTTTTGAGTTGTGGAAACTCAAGATGGAGGATTTTCTGGTGGATAAATATTAGTGGATCGCAGTAGATCTAGGTACTAAACCAACAACAATGTCAACTGAAGACTTTGTGAAGTTAGATCGAAAGGCAAAGAGCACAATACGATTGTGTGTCTCAAATTCAATATTGTTGAATGTATTAGGGGAAGCTTTAGCGAAGGATTTGTGGTACAAATTAGGGACTTTGTACCAATCTAAGTCTCTGGTGAATAAACTATTCCTATGGAAAAAGTTGTATAACCTGAGGATGAAATATGTTGACTTAGTGACAGATCATCTGAACTCCTTTAATACTGTGGTAAGCCAGTTATTATCTGTTGATATTAAAATTTCATATGAAGGTAAGCGCATGAGTTTGTTGTGTTTTCTACCAGATTCGTGGGATAGTTTGGTTGTTACAATAGGTAGCAATGCAACTACCTTGCAGTTTGATGAAATAGTCCCATCCTTGTTGTTGGAGGAGATGAGACGGAAAAATATGGAGGGCCAGAATGGTGATGCTTTGTCTATATGAGGAAGGTCCCATAATAGAAACACAAATAAGTCCTCGAGTGGGAGATTTAAATCTAGAGGGAGATCTATATATTCAAGACAAATTGTAAAGGTGAGCTGGAAATGCGAAAAGGAAGAGCTCTTCAAAAGGGAATGTAAATCTAAAGCTCTTGAGAAAGGAAATGGATCTAATGATGCCTCTTTTGCAGAGGTGAAAACCACCTCAGATGAAGGTGGGGATGTGTACTTGGCTTTTTCTTCAAGTACACATGCAGATCATGAGGCATGGTTGATTGACTCAGGTGCATCCTTTCACTTCACTCCCCATAGAGAGTGGTTCTGCGAGTATGAGAAATATGATGGTGGTGATGTCTTATTAGGGGATGAAAGGAAGGCTATAATCGTTGATTGTGGAAAAGTCAAGTTTAAGTTGCAAGGTGGAAGGATTAGAACACTTCCGGGTGTTCTGCATACTCCTGCATTGGCCAGAAAATAGATTTATATAAGCAATCTGGATGATGTAGGTGTAAAAACTGTGTTCGAAAAAGATATATGTAAGATGGTTCGAGGAGCAATGGTATTGATGTGGGAATTTCAGATTGGAACTCTATACAAGATTCAGGGTAGCACTATTATTGATGGGCGCAACAGTTTTGTGGTTCCTGAAATTGGAGCAAAAAATCTAGCGGTCTTCAGAGAAAAGACCATGCTATGGCATCAAAGGCTTGGGCATATTGGAGAGAAGGGCCTTCAAATACATCATGGTAATGGTATGGTATAATGTATGTCTAATTTCTCTCAGGATTTTCATTTATGTGAAAATTGTGTATATGGGAAGTAGAATTGGGTGAGTTTCCCCTCTGGTGCTAAGAGGGTGAAACATATATTAGAGCTTGTGCGTAGTGATGTGTTTGGACCTGTGTCAGTTCCATCACTAGGTAAGTCTATGTACTATGTATCATTTATAGATGACTTCTCAAGGAATACATGGATATATTTCCTCAGGAAGAAATATGAAGTCTTTGACATGTTTAAAGAATTTAAGGCTCTAGTGGAAAACCAGATAGAGAAGAAGATAAAGGTGCTGAAAATAGATAATGGTGGAGAGTTTTGCAAGAAGGAATTTGAAGAGATCTATAAGAAGTGTGGTATAGAACGACAGAAGACTACTCCATACACACTTAATAAAAATGGATTTGCAGAAAGAATGAACAAGACGTTGATGGAAAAGGAAAGAAACATGCTCAGTGGTGTCAGGTTAGGACAAGAATTCTGGGCAGAGGCGGTGGAGACTGCAGGTTACCTGGTCAACATATCACCTTCATCAGCATTGGAGGATAAGACTCTACTAGAGGTATGGACTGGTAAGGAACCTTCTCTTTCACATCTGAGGGTATTTGGATGCGATGCATATGTACATATTCCAAAGGAGAAAAGAACAACTTTGGATAGTAAATCTAAAAGGTGCATCTTTATTGGGTATAAGGATGGTTTAAAAGGTTATAAGCTTTGAAACCCAAAAACAAGGAAGGTTGTTACAACTGAGATGTGGTGTTTAAAGAGGTGAAAGATGTTATTAAACATGAAGTCCTACCCAAGGAACCTGAGAAGATAGAGTTTGAGCTAAAGGAGGAAGAATTAGACTCTACGACAGAAGAGGAATCAGAAGATGAAGAGCTAGAAACTCCAGCTGTGAGAAGATCCATTCAAGAAAGAAAGAAGCCAAAAAGCTATAGTCCATATTCTTTCTATTCAAATTTTTCTTTATCTATTACTGATGATGATCCCAAAATTGTGAGGGAAGCAGTAGATTCATAGGATGGAAAACTCTAGAAATAGGCCATGGTTGATGAAATGGAATATTTGCACAAAAATGAGGCTTGGGATCTGGTGGAGTTGCCAGCTGGAAGGAAACTCATTGGTAGAAAATGGGTGTTTAATAAGAAGATGAATGCAGAAAGCAAGGTGGAGAAATACAAATCTTGGTTGGTAGAAAAAGGTTATTCACATGTGTCGGGAATTGATTTTGGTGATATTTTTTCTCATGTTGCCAAGGTAGCTTCTATTATATTACTTTTATATATTGTTGCTGCTTTTGATTTTGAGGTAGAATAGATGGATGTGAAGATAACATTTCTTCACGAGGATTTGGAAGAAGAGATATAAATGAAGCAACCTGAAGGCTTTGCGGTGAAGGGTAAGAAAGAAATGGTATGCAAGTAAAAAAAGTCTTTGTATGGGTTAAAACAGTCACCAAGAATGTGGTATGAGAAATTTGATACATTTATACGAGGACTTGGCTTCACCAGAAGAAAAGAAAATCACTGTGTGTATTTTAAATTAATTGGTGACCATGTTATTGATCTGGTCTTATATGTGGATGATATGTTGTTGGTTGGAAATGACAAAGAAATTATCTAGGATTTGAAGACCTAATTGGCCTCTAAATTCAACATGAAAGATATTGGTGCTACAAACTATATTTTTGGCATGGAAATTAAACGAGATCGAGAAAAGAGGAAGCTCTGGTTAAACCAGAGGAAGTATGTCGAGACAATACTGCAGAGGTTTAATATTTATGATAGTAAACCAGTGAAGGTTCCTATTCTTGTAGGTGTAAAGTTATGTGTTTAATAGTGTCCCAAGACACATGAAGAGGAAGAGGACACGTCCCGTTTTCCATATGCAAGTGCATTGGGTAGCTTGATGTATGCAATGGTCTGTACTAGACCATACATTGCATATGTAGTGGGAGTATTGAGTAGGTTTATGTGAAAACCGGGAAGGAAAGTTGGACAATGGTGAAGCGGGTTTTCAAGTATTTGGGTCGCACTAGTGATTATGGTTTGTGTTACCAAGGAAGACCAGGATCAAACATAGTTTTGGACATCCTTGGCTTTGTTGATGCAGACTGGAATGGAGATATGGATCAGAGAAGATATATAAGTGGGTATGTGTTTAACCTATTTGGAAGTGCAGTCAGTTGGATGAGTAAGAGACAGTTTGTAGTGGCACTTTCAACTACAAAGGTAGAATACATGGAATCCAATCATGTAAGCAAGGAAGTAGTTTGGTTGTAGAGATTGTGTTCAAGTATGGGGTTCGTACAATGAGCTATAAGGATAGACTATGATAGCCAAAGTGAAATTTTCTTGGCAAATAACGCTGCTTATCATTCAAAGGCAAAGCACATCGATGGTCAATGTCACTTTGTGAGGGATATGGTTGAGGATAAAAAGGTGTTGTTGGTAAAGGTGGACACTTTGAAGAATACTGCAGATGCATTGACAAAGTTTGTGAGCATTGAGAAGTTCTCTCTTGGTGTAGAGAAACAATGGGCGTTGCAGGGTTGGACCAATGACTAAGCTCTCTTGTGGAAAGAAAACAACAAGTGGGAGAATGTTGGGTGTGTGTTATATTCTTTCCACTACTACCCTACGTGTGGGGGGGGGCGATAGTCCCTCCTGTACGTTGTGCCAGGCGCAAAAACCCCTCTTGTCTAGGGGTTCGCAGGGGAGTAGTAGCCCCAAGATTTTTTTTTGAGCTTATATTAGGTGGGAAGACCTACCTATGGTTTTTTGCATGGATTTTGCCTATGGTTTTGGGCATGATGGTTTTCTATCCATGGTATTTTGTAGATCCGGTCAAGGGAACTATGGTTATGTTCTGAGCCAAAGTTAATGGATTGGGGTTTATGGATGCTTTGGCATGTATATATATGTATTGTAATATTGAAAGGAATATAATGAAAAATCAAACTAGTAGTCTCGATTTTGGGATCCAAGGGAAAATCTTTGTGTATAGATGTTTTATGTTTTACGCTCTTGCCATTTTTTATTTTCTATTTTTAGAATTCGTATGCAGGTAATTTCTGTACGGGGTTAAAACCTACACTAAATCATGTTAAGGGAGTGGAATCGATGGAAACAAACCATATAGATCTTCAACAAAAACAACAATACTCTCAGGAACCATCCCAACCTCTTAGGTAACTAGCCCTTGAGTCCCACTGAGTTTTTAGACCAATTAACCCTCGGACTCTCCCATGCTATGGGAATGCCAGCATCTGGAGGATAAAAGACACTCCTACAACATGGCATGCTAGTGTCCAAGGACTATTTTGCTCAGTGTTGTGCCATTTTCCTCGGGATTTGAGCCACTTTTTAGGCCCACAGCCTAGGTCACTGCCCATAATTCATGATACCTTCTAAACAAAGAGATAACAATGGAATGATGATACAAATGAAATTACCTGAACAAGCCCTTGATTGGACCCTTACTAGCCATGACTAGCAATTCGTCAAACATATCACAAATATGTAATCTACAGGTGTAAATAACAGGTCTAAGCATAGGGGTCTCGTACTCATCTGAGAATCACTAAGAAGCATTGATGCCTCAACACATTAGCTTCCATTTCATCCGTTAAGCCATAGATACATTTTTCATTAATTTGTAGGTGAGAACATGATGAGATCCATACATAGCTACTATCGTAATACATGATCATAACTAGCATAATAACCATAGAAATACCAAGGAAACAACAATCATATGATCCACATATAAACCAATACAATACTCATTGAATAACAATTAGAAATAACCTCATATTAATGATGCAAAGGCCAACTAGTTGTGGGAATTCCATGAACCACCCAACCGTAGACATGGCTGAGCCAAAAATCTCTTCAGCCAGTCGCCCTCGTGCCATATTCCAAATATGAATGTGGGAACTCCTAAAACACATCAATCCAAAACCATCCAAGGCTTCCAGAGGCCAACCACCTCAACCCATCAAACAATGATTCCACCTCACAGTCATACATCACAAAACCATCATCATGAGATTGGTCTCTACCCAAGCCTTTTAGGGCTCAAGAGAATTTGTTCCAACCAAGGCTTCTAAGACCAGTAACTCAACCCATAACTTAATCTGGGCTTCTAGAGTGTTTGTCCAACCACGGCTTCTAGGATTAGTAATTCAACCCACCAAGGGCTTCCAGAGCATTTGTCAAACCAAGGCTTCCAGAATAGTAAATCAACCCAAGTTGTTACAGGGCTTCCAGGACTAATAACTCAACCCAAGATATTACAGGGCTTCCAGGAACTAGTAATTCAAACTAAGCTAAAGGAAACATGAGAACCAATAATAAAAACAAAGAAATAAACCCACAACACCATGGCTATCCAGGAAATGGAAAGCTTAGGAAATCTGCAGTCAATCCAAGAAATCCCTCATGGTAGTAACAGATCATGACCAATAAACCACATGCATATGCCATGCATCCCAAAACTAGTGAAGAAAACATAAATGCAACTCAGTACCTGCAAGCAAAATCCATTGTAGCTGGTGAACCCGATATCCTCTTGTGCTTTCCTTCTTCAAGTATGCCACACCCTCCAAGAGTGCTCCAAGAAAACTCTAAGTGTCCAAGAATGAGAGAGAGACAGAGAAGAGAGAGAGATCCAAAACTGAACTGACTAAAGTCTGTGAACTGATCCTCGGAAGCCTTTTTATTAATGAGGTCTTTATTTTCTTTATTTTCCATTATTTTCCTTCATTTTCGTCCTCACATGCAACCTATGACCTTTTCCATGGGTTATGGTCGAGCTTGGAACTCGTCAATCTCCCAATGACCCATTCCCATTAAACCCTATTGGTGTAACCACTTACATGGTGCATTTCATATTTTCCCTTCTTGACTTATGTTGAAGCGTGATCACATCAGTAGCATTGGGGTTTATGGGAACACCTTCTGTCGATAACTTCACTTCAGCATTAGCCTCATCCATTTCAAATCCATTAGGGTTCATGTATTTCTATCTTTCCCATGCACACTTGAAACCCTAGATGGTTGATTAAAGTCCCAACCTGGTTTAAACAATATCATATCCTATAGATGCATTGCCACAAACATGTTATGGTACTAAAAACACATCATAACATCATCATGGCATTGTTGGGTTGTATTTTTGTGACTACGCTAGGGTTGGAGGGATTTCCATGGCTTCCACATTATAACCTTAATTTCTTCTCTCTAATGATGCAATCATATCGTCAGTCCTATACATGCTAAGAGGTTTAGTACATTTGAAGAAGTGTAGTTCACATGCCCAAGATTAAACTATTGGAAAATACACATGCGCATAATTTATCTTGCTTTTAAGAAAGGTCACTTACATTAGTGGTATTTATAACATCATCTATAACACCTCCAACAGTTTATAGCGAGAATTTTAGAGATTCAATTCCTTATTTGTTGCGCTTTAGGTCTTAATGTTTAGAATGTGACATGGTTTTTCTTGTAGTGCATAACCTTCTTTACACTTACTATTATTATGCGTGTAGGTTTGATATCTGTAACATCCTCCTCCCACATCTACCCAAGTAACTAGACAACAAGAGTAAACATGTGACGAGAAGTTAGTATGATATGATTCAACCTCCTAAGTCATGTTAAGAAAGTGGAACTGACAGAAACACACCATACAAACCTTTAACAACAACAACAAGACTCTCAGGAACCATCCCAACCTCTCAGGTAACAAACCCTTGAGTCCCCGACTAATTAAACCTTAGACTCTCCGATGCTATGGGCATGCCAGCATTCAGAGGGTTCTGGATGCTCCCACAACATGGCATGCCAGCGTCCAAGGACTATTTTTCTCAGTGTTGTGCCATCGCCCCCGGGATTGGAGCCACTTTTCAGACCTAGAGCCTAGATCACAGCCCATAATTCATAATACCTTTAGAACAAAAAGATAACAATGGAATGATGATACAAATGCAATTACTTGAACAAGATCTTGATTGGACCGCTACTAGTCATGACAAGCATTTTGTTAAAGATATCACAAATATGTAATCTACATGTGTAAACAACAAATCTAAGCATAAGGGTCTCATACTCATTTGAGAATCACTAAGAAGCATGGGTACCTCAAGAAATTAGTTTCCATTTCATCCATTTGGCCATAAATACAGTGTTCATTCATTTACAAGTGAAAAAATGATGAGAGCCATACATAGATATTGTTGTAATACATGATCATAACTAGCATAATAACCACAGAAATACCAAGGAAACAACAACCATATGATCAACATATAAAGCAGTACAATACTCATAGAATAACAAGTAGAAATAACCTCATATTAATGATGCAAAGGCTAACTAGTTGTGGGGCTTCCATGAACCACTCGACTGTAGACATGGATGAGCCAAAACTCTCTTCAGTCAGTCACCCCCAGACCATATTCCAAGCATGAATGTGGGATCTCATAAAACACATCAATCCAAAACCATCAGGGGCTTCCAGAGGCCAACCACCTCAACCCATCAAACAGTGATTCCACCTCACGGTCAGACATCACAAAACCATCATCAAATTGGTCTCTACCCAAGCCTTCCAGGGCTCAAGAGCGTTTGTTTTAACCAAGGCTTCCAGGACTAGTAACTCAACCCACAACTTAATCTAGGCTTCCAGAGAATTTGTCCAACTAGGGCTTCCAGGACTAGTACCTCAACCCACCGAGGGCTTCCAGAGTGTTTGTCCAACGAAGGCTTATAAGACTAGTAACTCAACCCAAGTTGTTACAGGTCTTCCAAAGCGTTTGTCCAACCAGGGCTTCCAGGACTAGTAACTCAACCCAAGTTGTTACGGAGCTTCCAGGAACTAGTAAATCAAACTAAGCTAAAGGAAGCATGAAAAAAAAAGAAAAAAAAGAGAAAAGAATAAACCCAGAACACCATGGTTATCCAGGAAATGGCAAGCCTAGGAAATCCGTTGTTAATCCAGGCAATCCCCCATGTCAGTGATAGATCATGACCAATAAACTACATGCATATGCCATGCATGTCCAAACTAGGGAGGAAAACATACATGCAACTCAATACCTACAAGCAAAGTTCGTTATAGTTGGTGATCCCGATATCCTCTTGCGCTTTCCTGCTTCTAGTATGCCACACCCTCCAAGGGTGCTCCAAGAAAACTGTAAGTGTCCAAGAATGTGTGAGAGAGAGAATAGAGAGAGAGAGTTCCAAAACTGAACTAACAAAAATTTGTGAATTTATCCTCAGAAGCCTTTTTATTAATGAGGCCTCTATTTTCTTCATTTTCCTCCTCACATGCAACTTGTGGCCTTTCACTTCCATTTTCTCCTATTTTCCATTATTTTTCATAAATAAATGTGCCAAAATGCCATTTTGTCTTTCCAAAGCCTTAGTCATTGTCTTTGCCAATTTCCTTAGCCATTATATACCAATGAACACCCACACTAGGATGTTTTGCCCAACATTTAGCTTAAAATAAGTGTCCCATCAACCATGGTTATTATTTTTCCTTTATTAACTTTTATTACATGAAATTTTTCACCAGGGATGTTACTGACCCTCCCCCTTGGGGTAACACCGTCCTCGATGTTCAACAACACCTACAACCAACAAGTTTGATATAATAAAAACATATTGCCCATGGATCTTTGTAACTTAGCTCGATGCAGTGTTTACAATGATCATCCTACTGAGAAGCAAACCAACATAACAACATAACAAGTATAACATCATAATGACATGACACCCATACAGTTTATTAGAGAATTATAACATATCTCATGGCAATATTTACATCCACACACACACACATATATATATATATACCAAAACACCATGCCAAAACTGATTTGCCTCAATCGACAAACAATGAAGGATACGTAGTCCACATCTGAATTGCCATCTTCCATGTCGCTTCATTGGGCCCAAAGTGCTTTCATTGCACTTTAACCTGCTCGATAACTCGGTTCCGGAGCATAAGCATCTTTCAATAATGTAAACTTTGAAACAAAAACTGATACTGTTACCCATTTCGTAGAGATAGCAAAAAATTGACCCAATTTTGAAAAGGGGCAATGCAACACATATTTTTTTTAGAGCATAGTTTTTGGCACTTTAAACAACCGATATGATTACCCGTTTCGTAGGGGTAGTAAAAATGTGACTTGATTTTGAAAAGTGGTGATGCAGAATACTATTCTTTTTTTCGAAACATATTTTTGACACTTTAAATTTTTTTATGTATCAAATATAAATATTTTTTTAAATGTTAGTGATTTTTATGCTGATTTTGAAACATGTTGATGCAACATGCCTTTTTTTTAGAGGACTTATCT
>APFE031335859.1:30675-42609 GCA_000404065.3 Pinus taeda
GATTATACTAAGAGCTGGATAGCTTCCGAACTAAGGCTTTGTGTAATCTGGACATATTTCCACTTGTATGATAATACAGAGATGGGGTTTTAGGCTGGTGCTTTCCCCTAGTTATATCTTCTGCGTTATGTGTGTTTGATTTCTCCATATCAGTTATATGTGTTCTTATTGATGTTTCTCATGTTCGATTAAGCTTCCGCTAAATTGGTTGTAGAAGTAGATTTAGTATTATGCTTTAGTACATTGCATATATCAGTTTGATCTACAGGTGGTGAAATTTCTACATGATATCAGAACTAGCTGATTTGTAGAAAAATTCTACATGGTATTAGAGCTAGCTGATGTGTAGGAAAAATTCTACAAAAACTCTACAGGAAATACATAGGAATTATATAAAGCCTTAGCTCTCATAGCTAGCCAGCTCTCAGTACAATCTTCACAGATGATCACAGGAAATCTTAGCTTCTCTCCAGCCTTCCTCTCTGCCCTCCCATCTCCTATTTCCTTGCGTTGTTCCTTGATGCTTCTCCTGTTACCAAGTGGATGATCTCCTTCAAAACTACACAATCCTCAAGGATTAAATCCTTGATTGGATGCATGAGTTTTCTCCATGAGAAAACACATGCAACTGATAGTACATCGCCCTTGACTATAATCTCAACAAGGTCTTTCTCAGAATAGACATGCATGAGTTTCTGATGAGGGAAGTTTCTGATGAGGGAATCTTCAGTTAACTGGAGTAGCAATAGTTGAGTGCATGCATGCATCAACTGACTGTTAACTCTCTATTAGTTCCTCAAACAGTTTGGAACTAATTTAACTGGACTTAACTCAGTAAACTGAGTTAACTAATTACAACTCAAATCTTATCTCCTTAATTTAAGGGATAACTATTGCATGACTTCAGAAAGACTCCTAACTTGAATTAATCCAACTTATTAATTTAAAATAAATTAATTAATTATTTCCAAGTAGCTGTTAAGACTAAATTTGATTTTAATTCACAATTAATTCAAGGACAAATTAAATTGGAGTATTCTTGTTGCCATATTTCAACAGGGACTGGACAATTATCAGTGAAAATATTGTGGATTGGATCCATTGTCTGAATGTTGACAGATTGGCATCCTGAAAAATGAGATTCTTTAGATTCCAAAGAATGAACTAAATCAACCGCAAGAGTGTCAGGAAAAGGGGAGAACAGGCGATTGGCACCCTCCCATCTAGGATATTGTAAGGTATCATTTGATTGTGTATGTTGACAGACTGTATTGGATGGGAGACAACAAAAAAGATTTGAGACAATGGCTAGAGTAATCCCTTTAGCAAACAAATTAGGATATAGAGGTTGATGCACATCAGTTGGAAGGTGATGGGAATATTTTCTCAAACAGACATTGCCCAAATCAGGGGGTTTCCAAGATGAGCTCACATCTGGCGAGAAAATGTTGTGAGGAGAGTGATGTGCTAAAACCCTAATTTCAGAAACCTTAATTCGACTTGTTTCAGGAGTCTCATCAGGAACGTGAGAACCTGACATAACCATTAGCAGAAGCTAAAGTGCCTCAACTTCCTGATGATTCCCTAAATGTTTTAAAGGTGGGTCAAGAAATTCTGGTGGCTTCGTAGGATCAACAGATGGATACATAGGATAATCACCAGAGGCATGAGCGAAGATATTTCCGGTAAAATGAGAAACAATGAAACCACCGGTTTGATCAAGTTGGGTATTTGATACATAAGGCTCCTCTTGGCTTGGGGGTGAAGAGGAATTAATGAGGGAATCAACTTGAGCTGGATGAGATGCAAGGCCCTCTTCTTCACCCACTAAATGCTGTGATTGGAAAAGGTTAGGCATAAGGGATTCAGACTCTGCATCCCTTGACTGTGAAACCTCACCCTCATGCACATGATTACAATTAATGTGAGTAAGATAAAGATATGAATAATATGAAGGGACCATCGATGCAGTGGACCCATGGACTAAATCAGGGTAGAATGGATGCACAGGGTCAGATGAAGGAGCACCGATTGGACCCGGAATTACATCTTGCCCATTTATGTTCGCCAAAGTGAAAGATGGATTTGCAGGCTTGATGTGGTTTGTGGATTTGATAGGATGGTCAACTTTACCTGAGACAAGATGAAAGCCATCATGCGCAGGTGAATGAGATCCCAACATATAGTGAGACGTATATTGAAAGGACTCGATCGGGGTTCCACTAGGAGGAAGAGATGTTATGTAATTTTTAGATTCAAGACCAAAAAAATGCATGCGGGATTTAGAGGCAAGACCATTAGATCTATTTCCCAGAAAGCAATGTTCATCGTTTGAACCACTTGCGGCCACAATCTTATTACAACAAGTCAAGAGGAGGATGAGAAATCCCAAAAATAGTAAACTCTTCCCCAGGGGGTTGAGGTTGTTCCAGATTCAGAGAGATAGGCAAAACAAAATTACGGGTAGATTCTGGACATTTTGTAATATGCAAATTATGATGATACTCGTGTGAAACATGACTTGTTTCTATTGAAAATTTTGTAAAGAAACGAGAACCAATCGTTGAAAATTTATATTCAAATACACGCAATAGGCATCACTTTTAGGCAATTCAAAACAAAGATGCACATATCTGAAAGAAAAGTCCTCTAAAGATTCTTCAGGTTTCATCCTAAGCTCATTTATCCTCTTTAATACATCTTGAAATCGTACCTTTCAAATGCTTGTTGGAGCTTACCGACAAGTTGCTCGAATGAATGAATGGACGTCGTTGGCAATGTGTGGCACCATTTCTTGTTGTGACCTTCAAGGGTGAGGGAGAAAAACGCACAAGAAAACTTTTCATCATCGATCTCAAAAGATTCATGAACTCTAGGAAGTCATAAATGTGCTCGATTAAAGGTGTTCCATCCTCAACATTAAACTTTAACTGAGACAAGTGATGGAGCTGCTCCTGGGGGATGGAAAATTGGAAAATAGACAAACCAGATAAACACCCCGGAAGCAAGATTTTGGTCGGAGCCATTAACAAATATGAGACTAAACTGCAGGCTCCAAGGACTCAGCTTGTCATCTGGCCCTCCTTCTAGCGCCAATTTGTTGACTGGCCAAAATGCACCACCAACGTATAAGGGGTCTCCCCAGTGTAAAGTTATAATTAGACTTCACACCGTTTGGAATAGGAGCCCCATCTGATATGTGGGCCCGACTGCCACCATGAATGTTTTCTGCTCTTGGTTATCAAATGAGAAGGTGCTATAGTGGGGCGAGAATGAAGTGATCAGACAACGAAACAAAATCAGACCAAGATTGACAAATTGCATAAAGAGGTTTTAAAAAGTCAGAACAATGATAAGAAAAGATAAATGATGAGAGCGATTAGTGAGATAAAACCCCATCAAACATAATAAACAGGAGCATGCTAGAGGTTAATTGCAAAGTAGTTCACAATAGATCACCGGCATGGCAAGAAACAAGTAAACATAGATTCTAAAGTGAAACATAGATGCAACCACTATGTATCAGTACATAACATATTGCTTATATGAAAGCACTCACACAGATATAGTGAGGTCCCAGGCAGCTAATACAATCACCATGAGTCAAGATGGGAATCAGTGCAAAAGGAAAAAGAAAACATCTTATTAATATTGCTGCAACTTCAAATACATATCATGCATCTGGTCAATACCCAGTAGTGGAACATGGACTGTTCATACCCTCGCCCGGTGTCAAAAACCTAGCCCTACTGCAAAACCACTCTCCTAGCTACCAAGAGCTAAGTGACCCTAGCTCTCAAGCATCAATCAACTATCTACCGTGGCCTCAACTCGAGTGATAACAAGTCTTTGTGATTGAGGCCTAAGGGAACATTTATAAAGGTGAGGTGACTGCTAACATACCGTGATCCTTGGCCTCCCTTATGACCTTTCAGCTACCTTCATGATTCTTGAGATTACCCACTTCTTCCTTAGGCCACAATGATTATTTCATGACCAAATCAGACCTAACATAGTGGTTGACATAATAGTGGGTTATATTTACATCATGATGAAAGAGATAGAGAGAAAGATGCTGAGGTTTATTGTAAACCCTAGGATGTTGGGTGCCCAAATCATGCCACACTGTAGATGCTTGGTCTTGAGATCGATTCATTTTTTTGCCACTATGCCTCACTTTCCTTCATCTATCTTTTGGTGAAGTGCCTTTGAGTTTATTGAAAAGTTACTAGAACTTGTAAGGGACCATCTGGCTTACTGAAGGAAAACCTAGTTTTGCAAGCTCCATGAAAAACCCTAATCCTTTTGCGTAGACCAATATCTGTTCTATTCCTTCTACCTGCACGCAAATAACATTACTTATACATAATTTCAGACAAAGAATGATAATGGAATTACAATCAGCTAATCTGAAAGAATGACATTAATAAATAATTAATCTAGACCCCCGTGTGGTCAATTACTGTGCCACAGTATTATCAATGTTGTGGCCTTGGGGGGTCCTCTTGGGCTTCCTCAATCGTATTCTCATTTACTCTCATTATCGCTTCACTGCACATACTGTCTTGGTATCATTGTCTAATCGAGGTCAATAGTATTCACCAAGGTTAGACATTGTCATGTTGGCCAGTTATGCAAGAGAAAACTCTGTCTGCGCCCTTAAGTCGCAATGTTGTTCCTTTTGAATTGGTATTGGTTCTCGGCCTATTATATTCCAATCTTTGCCTGATATTATTGCAAACTCTTCAATTGAAACAAAGATGAGCCATTCTTTGAATCTGTTACTCTAATATTGCAAATTGTGTCATGGTAGAGTATGAGGAAGTTCCAAGAGTTTGCTACTGACAACAGGGCGCTATTTGTTGGACACGTCTTCCTCCTCTATGTCGCAGTCCTTATCTTTGATTTGGTTATGAACCTGATCAGTGCTCTCGTAGCCCAACACTTTTTTAATTATGAACCAGAACTCCAATGCATCGAGCCTTGCTTTTGTTGCTTCACAACTTGTTTTAACAATGTCTTAAGGGAGGTATAGTAACGTCTCAACATAAATTAATACAGTACCCCACTTTCAGAAACCTTGACAAAAATTTGCTCAAATATGTCTCACATCATTAAGCTCAACAGTAGTCCAAAATTTGTCATTATAAAACCCTAAGCTCCGTCAAAGTATAGAGAGTTGAAGCATGAATATAAGCCAATAAACTTGGGTCGAGGGATCTGGAACAAGTTGAAAGCCAAAATAAGCCTCAAAACCCATGAGCTTTTTCAAAGGACCTTATGCAACGTGTTTGCATGATCTTCTAGTGTTTCCTTGTAGATAGATCCAAGATTTGTTTTGGTCATTGGCTCAAACTAGCCCTATTACAAAGCCAACAAATACAACTTGGAATGGGGTATTCGAACCCATCTCATCTGGAAGTGGGACTTAAATAAAGTGGGTGGAATCACTACATTGCATAGTCGCATTTTTCTAGGAGTCGCACTTGGATGGCTAGGCGTGACTGCAACCTCGCGACTTACTGGAAGGTATTCTTGAAAATTAGCTTCATAGTCGCAGAAGTCGCACGACAGGGGAGGTCACACCTATGTTTGGTTGTTTTGGGGCGATTTTGCAACTTGGCGACTTGGGAGAGGTCGCAAAGTTGCATTCAAAGGGGGGTGCACTTTCTAGGGATGATCTGGCTACGACTATGTGACTTAGAGATCTGGGCAAGGGTCGCATGATCGCAACATTGGACGAGTCACATTGATCATTGTGTTTTTCAACAGTGATTTGTGACTGGGTGACCTCTAAAGAAATTCCCACAACAACACGGAAAGACTTAGTCGCATAGTCATCGACCCTCTCCGAGTATGATATTGCGACTTCCAGGTGACTGGTGGAATGTGTAATCCTTCTAAATGGGTACCCCTGTGTTTCTTCCTATTTGTTCAACAACACCACATTTGGAGGCTTGTGGTTTGTAGTTTTCTATTGAAACCCTTGCACTGATGTCCTCCTCTAACTCATGCTGATGTGTGGCACAACCTGTGTGATGTGTATGCACTCCATCCAATGCTACTCCCATGGGCGATTAATGCTCATGACCCACCAAAGTTTTTAAGCTATTCAATATGTCATAACCATGTTTTGTCATGGGTGTAATATATTGCCTTAGTGTGAAGGCCTCCCATTCTGTTGCACGAGTATGGCGATTATCACAAACCCCAGGGCAACTCTTTCGATGAAAATATGACCATAAGATCATCCTTGGGTAATGCAATCCCTTCCCAGAATCGTTGAGGGTGTCTTTGAGGTTGATTATCGATGTGTCTGCAACCATGCATGTTCTTTTAGGAGTGCCACTTTAATGTGGTGCAAATGTATGCAAGGTCCTAAATGCGGTGCAAATGTATGTGAGGTCTTAGTTTGATAGAAACTAAGAAATATCCTGATTTAGGTTTGCCCTTATGCCAAGCTTCCACATCTCATTTCCTGTCATCAAGTGAACAAAACACAATTCATTGAAACAATAAAGACCACAATGAGAACAAGCTTCAGGTTATGCGTATAGGTCATTTAAACTAATTAGGGTTCCCCATGAGAAATCTGTTCTTATTCTCCCTGTTAATAAATTAGACTCGTAGGAGAGATATCCATGATGCAAATTTGATCACTGGCTCTAAGAGAGGCAACCCATTGGTGTAACCATCACAACTTCACACAATCATAGGGCTATGGTTTTAGTTATAGGACTAGGTTTTAGTTCTAGGGCTAGGTGACCAAGAAACTCTCCTAGGGTTTACAAACCAGTGTGAAGAGGTCGAAGCAATTTACTTGGAGTAAGAGAAAAAGGTGTGAGAAAGCTATTCATGGCACCACAAGTTTGGAATATTCAGGTTCATGAAGGCTCATGCAGCGGCATGCAACATAGGTGGAAATTCCAGGTTAGGTCAAAGGTGAGTGTGTGCCAAGCGAGAAGGCAAGTGTATGATGCAATGCAACATCCACGGTTAATGACTCAATTTAATGCTATGTGCATAAGAGATCAACTAATTTCCTTTAAAGGACCAATGCAATGCATATGTAGAGATTTCATGAATGCAATTCAACAACAAACGAATGCAAGGACATGAGTGCAAAAGAAACAAAGAGGGAACTAACTACATGCAGTAAAGAAAATGAAGCATGACAAATTTAAATCATAAAGCAAATTCTAATCATCCAACTAATAAGTAAAACTGAAACCTAACTAGTCTAAACCCTAAATTCTAATTTAACCAAAGCATAGGTCCAGTTATGTGAAATCAAACTTCCAATGCATCCACCGTAGTAGTTTCGAACCTGCAAAAACAAAGATGACGACAATTAAATTTGTTGAAAGAGTTGTGCAAAAAATAACATGCTTACCTGTAAAGCATGCACAATAGCAAGAATATCTCATACACCTACAAGGAGACATGTCAAAGAAGACCTTTCAAGGCAAACTACAATTCAATCCTAGTAAATCAAACCACTAACATGAAATTTATAGTCATCTAGCCATAACATACATCCGTTTATGCTTAACCCTAAATTGAATGCAAGTAAGGCAAGACGTTGCCGGCTAGTAGAGGAATCTGCCAAATTAATCTGACCTGCAACCCTATCATGACGTAGAGGATGATCAAGTTGATAACCCTTCAAAGAAGGGCCTCTATCGGGTGTAACTAAGATCCCCGAGGATTCAAACACAAAAACCCTAATTTCAAAAAACCTAGTTTGAAATTGTTCATGGACTTCATCAAGGACGTGAGGACCTGACATAACCATCAACGCAAGCTGAAGTGCCTCATCATCCTGGAAAACCTATGAACCTTCAAACGACATGCAATCACATATTGGTAGCTCTGCAAGATTTGTAGATGGGTGTATATGATTATTGTTGGTTGTGAATGGACAACCATCAGTGAAAATATTGTGGATTGGATCCTTTGTCTAAATGTTGACAGATTGGCAGCTTGATAAATGAGATTCTTTAGATTCCAAAGAATGAATTGAATTAATCGCAAGAGTGTCAGGCAAAGGGGAGATCATGCAATTGGCACCCTCCCATCTAGGATATTGTAAGGTATCATTTGATTGTGTATGTTGACAGATTGTATTGGCTAGGAGACAATAAAAAAGGTTCGAGACAATGGCCAGAGCACTCCCTTTAGCAAACAAATTAGGATATAGAGGTTGATGCGCATCAGTTGAAAGGTGATGGGAATATTTTCTCAAAGAGACATTGCTCAGGTCAGGGGGTTTCCAAGATGAGCTCGCATCCGATGAGAAAATGTTGTGAGGGGTGTGATGTGCAGAAACCGTAATTCGACTTGTTTCAAAAGTTTCATCAGGAACATGAGAACTTGACATAACCATCAACGGAAGCTGAAGTGCCTCAACTTTCTGATGAGTCCATAAACGTTTGAAAGGTGGGTCAACAAATTCTGGTGGCTTCATAGGATCAACAAATGGATACTTAGGATAATCACTAGAGGCATGAGCGAAGATATTTCCAGTAAAATGAGAATCGATGAAACCACCAGTTTGATCAAGTTGGGTATCTGATACATGAGGCTCCTCTTGGCTTTGGGGTGAAGAGGTATTAATGAGGGAACCAACTTGAGCTGGAAAATATCAGGCATAAGGGATTCAAACTCTGCATCCCTTGACTGTGAAACCTCACCCTCATGCACATGATTGCAATCAATGTGAGCAAGATAAAGATATGATTGATCTAAAGGGACCACCAGTGTAGTAGAAGCATGGACTAAATCAGGGTGGAATGGATGTACAGGGTTAGATGAAGGAGCACCGATTGGACCTAAACTCACATCCTGCCCATTTATGCTCACCAAAGAAGAAGACGAATTTGTAGGCCTGATGTGGTCTGTGGATTTGATAGGACAGTCAACTTTACCTGAGACAAGACCAAAGCCATCATGCGCAGGTGAGTGAGATCCCGAGATATAGTGAGACGTATGTTGAAAGGACTCGATCGGGGTTCCACCAGGAGGAAGAGACGTTATGTAATTTTCAGATTCAAGACCAAAAAAATTCATGGGGTATTTAGAGGTGAGACCATCAGATCTATTTCCTAGAAAGCACTGTTCATCGTTTGAACCACTTACTGCCATAATATTATTATGTAACAAGTCAAGAGGAGGATGAGAAATCCCACAAATAGTAATCTCTTCCCCAGGGGGTTGACGTTGTTCCAGATTCAAAGAGAGGCAAAACAAAATTACAGGTAGATTTTAGACATTTTATAATCTGAAAATTATGATGATGCTCATGTGAAATAAGACTCGTTTCTAATTGAAAATGTTGTAAAGAAATGAGAACCAATCATTAAAAATTTATATTCAAATACACCGAGTTGGCATCACTTTTAGGCAATTCAAAACAAAGATGCAGATATTTGAAAGAAAATTCTTCTAAATATTCATCATGTTTCATCATAAGCTCATTTATCCTATTTAACACATCTTGAAAACCGTACCTTTCAAACGCTTGTTGGGGCTTACCGACGAGTTGCAACGTGTGGCAACATTTCTCAGCACGACCTTCAAGGGTGAGGGAGAAAAAAGCACAAGAAAAATTTTCATCATTGATCTCAAAAGATTCACAGAACTCGAGGAAGTCATAAATGTGCTCGATTAAAGGTGTTCCATCCTCACCATCAAACTTTAACTAAGATAAGTGATGGAGCTGCTCCTCGAGGATGGAAAATCGGAAAATAGACAAACCAGATAAGCACCCTGGGAGTAAGATTTCGGTCGGAGCCATTAATGGATATGAGACTAAACTGCAGGCTCCAAGGGCTTAGTTTGTCATCTGGCCCTCCTTCAAGCGCCAATTTGTTGATGGGCCAAAACGCACCGCCAACATCTAAGGGGGTCTCCCCAGTGTAAAGTCCCAATTAGACTTCACACCATTTGGAATAGGAGCTCCATCCAGTATGTGGGCCCAGCTACCACCATGAATGTTTTCTGCTCTTGGTTATCAAATGAGAAGGTGCTAAAGTGGGGCGAGAATGAAGTGATCAGACAGCGAAACAAAATTAGACCAATATTGACAAATTGCATAAAGAGTTTTAAACAAGTCACAACAATGATAAGAAGAGATAAACGATGAGAGTGATTAGTGAGCTAGGACCCCACCGGACATAATAAAGAGGAACATGTCGAAGGTCAATTGTGAAGTAGTTCATAATAGGGCATCGACATGGCAAGGAACAAGTAAACACAGATTCTAAGGTGAAACATACATGCAACCAATATGTATTAGTACATAACATCTCGTGTATATGAAAGCACTCATACAGATATGGTGAGGTACCAGACAACTAATACAATCACCATGAGTCAGCATGGGAATCAATGCAAAAGGAAAAATAAAACATCTTATTGATATTGCTACAACTTCAAATACATATCATGCAACTGGTTAATACCCAGTAGTGGAACATGGATTGTTCATACCCTCACCTGATGTCAAAACCCTAGCCCTACTGTAAAACTTCTCTGCTTACTACCAAGAGTTGAGTGACCCTAGATTGCAAGCATCAATCAACTATCTACCTTGGCCTAAACTGAAGTGCTAAAAATTATTTGTAAATGAGGCCTAAGGGAACATTTTTAGAGTGAGGTGAATTCTCACCTACCGTGACCCTCGTCCTCCCTTATGACCTTTTGGCTAACTTCATGACTCTTGAGATTACCCAATTCTTCCTCAGGCCACAATGCTTATTACATGCCCAAATCAGACCTAACATAGTGGCTGACATAATAGTGGGTGATATTTACATCATGATGAAAGAGATAGAGAGAAAGATGTTTAGGGTTATTAGAAACCGTAGGATTCTAGGTGCCCAAATATTGTAGAAATTTTGAATAATTTAACACATATTCAATGGAGATTATCCTGATCATGTACTATTGCGGAAAACATACACAATACATAAGCTCCTCTACGTTGATCATCAATATAGCAGCATCAATAACAATAAAACATCAAGAGCATTCACACATTAACACAGTATGTATCCCGGGGAAAGCATCTCGCTAAAAACCCCAACTATCTGTATATTAATGATTGAGTCATGTAACATTACACAGCATAATACTTCTCACAAGTATCTCCACCTCTGTTACACACAATACAGCTCAGATCTGAATCAATCACTAGCTCAAATCTCCTTCCGCTGCTTGCTTGCCTCCGCTGCTCAATACCTGCACAAGAACTTATGAGAATGGCTCACCAAACTTGTTTTTCACCTGCAAAATAGTCACTCACTCTTTGTGGACGTGAGCATAAGCTAAAATGTGGGCAAATACGTGGGCAAACTCATTGGCATACTCAATCCCTTGATTGTGCAAGATCTGGTGCACAACTATAGTCACAACTGATAGCAATCTGATTCTCTACCACCTGTCCCTGTTGAACTGAACATGCACTGACATGCAACTGAGTTAACTGATGTATTCATTAGTTGTATTATGAGTTAATAACTTGTGAATTAATTAATAACTAATTCACCCAACTCATCTCTAGTCTATTCGCCAGTTAGACTAAATACAACCAGTTTAACAAAGCTAAACTGAACACAACTCCATCAACTGCACCTCCAGTCCACTAAACTCAACTCACTTGAGTTCTAACTGAAGTCCTGCATGCAAATATTAGTCATCCCATAGTAACCACGTATTTCCTTCTGGGATCTGCATGTACCACATCCGTAGCTCATCCTGAAGTGCTCCAAGAGAATAAGACAAAGTTTATAGTCTAAATATTATTATGAGCTAATAATATTTGACTGTTCTATATTTAGACTGAACAGTCACTCCGCTGTGATCTAAAAATAGAAGTCCATCTATTTTTCCCAACTTGATCAATTATCCATAAACATCAACCTGCAATCCATA
>APFE031335868.1:0-11941 GCA_000404065.3 Pinus taeda
ATATACCCTAATCGTTTTATAAAATTTTAAAAAGTTTTTTGTAACTTTTATTTAAGTGTTTATTAAAATCATTTACTAAAGTGTTATAAACCTTAAAACCTAAACCTAAAACCCTAAACCCTAAAACCTAAGTATTTTAAAAACTTTACGCACTCTACCCTAAACCCTAAACTCCAAACCCTAAACCGTACACCCTAAACCCCAAACCCTAAACCCTAAACCGTAAATGCTAAGCATTTTATAACATTTTAAGAAGTGTTTTGTAAATTTTATTTAAGTGCATTAAATTTTTTATGAAAGTGGTATAAAACCTAAATTCAAAACCCTAAACCCTAAACCATAAACAATAAACCTCATACCCTTAACTCTAAACCATAAATACTAAGAATTTTATAACATTTTAAAAAGAAGTTCGTAACTTTTATTTAAATGTTTATTAAAAGAATTTACTCAAGTGTTATAAACCCTAACAATAAACTCTAAACCCCAAAGCCCAAACCCTAAACCCTAAACCTTAAACCCTAAACCCTAAACCCTAAATCCTAAGCATTTTATAAAATTTTAAAAACCGTTTTGTAACTTTTAATTATGTGTTTATTAAAAGAATTTACTAAAGTGTTATAGACCCTAAAACCTAAACCCTAAACCCTAAACCTAAAACACAAAATTGAAACCCAAAACCCTAAAAGATGCATTTTATAAAAGTTTAAAAAGAATTTTGGATCTTTCATTTAAGCCTTCATTAAAAGCATTTACTAAGGTATTCTAAACCCTTGACCCTGAATGCCAGAGTTCAAACCCTAAACACTAACCCCAAAATCCCAAAGGCTAAACCCTAAACACTAAACCCTCAACATTTTATATCATTTTAAAAAGAATTTTGCAAATTTATTCAAGCCTTGATTAAAACCATTTACTAAAGTCTTATAAACCATAAACCCTAAATGCCAAACCACCGTAAACCCTAAACCCTAATCATTTTATAACATTTGAAAAATCATTTTGTAACTTTTATTACAGTGTTTATTAAAATAATTTACTAAAGAATTATAAACCCTAGACATGAAACCCAAAACTCTAAACCCCAAACCTGAAAGCCTAAACCCTAAACCTTAAATCCTTAACTCCAAGCGTTTTATAACATTTTAAAAAGTTTAAGTGTTTATTAAAATAATTTACTGAACCCTTATAAACCCTAAACCTTAAACCTTAAACCCCAAACCCTAAACCCTGAGCATTTTATAACATTTTAAAAAGAGTTTTAACTTTTATTTAACTATTTATTAAAGGAATTTAGTAAATCCTTATAAACCCTAAATCCTAAAACATGAACCCTAAACCCCAAACCCTAAATACGAATCATTTATAACATTTTAAAAAGTGTTTTTTGACTTTCATTCAAGTGTTTATTAACCCCTATCTCTACCCTAATCTATCCTAGCGTACTATAGCTTAGTAAAGCCTATCCTAGCCTAATCGAGCCTAGCGTAGCCTAGCCTAGACTACTTTATCCTATTGTACACTATTATAGCCTATTATAGCCTAACATAACCTAACATAACCTATTATAGCCTATATCCTAGCCTACTTTACCCTACCATACCCTACCTTTGATTACTCTATCTGGTACTACAACCTAGCCTAGCCTAGTCTAGTCCAGCCTTGTCTAGCCTAACATACTCTAGCATAGCCTATAATGTTATACTTTAGTTTAACCTAACCTACTCTAGTTGAGCATAGCCTAACCCACTACAGCCTCGCATAACCTACTCTAGCCTAGCATAACCTATCATGCTCTATGCTAGCCTAGACTATTGTAGCCTAGTCTACTTGAGCCTAACCTAGCTAGCCTAGTTTACTCTAGCCTAACGTAGCTAGCATAGCTTACTCTAGCCTACCTTAGACCACTTTAGTATAGCCTAGACTACTCTAACGTACCATGTCCTATAATACTCTAACATTGCCTACTACAACCTAGCCTAGACTAGCCTAACGTAACACACTCTAACCTAGCTTAGCTTGACCTACCCTACCCTATACTATGCTAGCCTAGCCAACCCTAGCCTAACTTACTCTAGGTTAGCCTTGCCTAGACTAACCTACTCTAGCATATCCTAACCTACTATGGCCTAGCCTAGCCAAGTTTGACCTACTTTAGCGCAGCCTAGCCTACGCTAAGATAACCTAGCCTAACCTAAATTACTATACCCTAGCCTACCATAGCCTAGCCTACTCTAGCCCAGCCTAACCTAGTCTAGCCTACCCTTGCCTATTGTAGCATATCCCAGCCTAGCATAGCCTACGTTTGCCTAGCATAGCATAGCCTAACTTCCTCTAGCCTAGCCTAGCCTCGCCTACTATAGCGTAGCCTAGCCTACTCTTAACTATCATAGCCTAGCATGGCCAAGACTAGATTACATTAGCATAGCCTACCCTACTCTAGCAGAGCCTAGCCTAGCCTAGCCTAGCCTAACCTACTATAGCCTATCCTATCATAGCCTTATATAACCTACATTGGCTTAGCTTTGCGTAGCCTACTCTAGCCTAGCATAGCCTACCCTACTCTAGCCTAGCCTAGACTACTCTAGACTAACCTATTCTACCCTATTGTAGCCTAGAATAACCTACCCCACTCTACCCTAATCTAGCATAGCCTAGCCTAGCCTACTCTACACTACTCTAGCCTAGCCTACTATATCCTAACCTTGCCTAGCTTACTCTACCCTAGCCTACTTTAGCCTACTCTAGCCCTACCTACTTTAACCTAACCTACTCTAGCCTATTCAAGCCTAATCTAGCCTAAGCTAGCCTATTCTAGCCTTGACTAGCCTAGGATACTCTACCCTATCCTAGGCTACTATAGTCTACACTAGTCCATTCTACTCTAGCATAGCCTAACCTAGTCTAGCCTTGCCTACTCTAGCCTAACCTATCCCAACCTACTCTAGCATATCCTATCCTAGCTTACCCTAGCCGACTCTAGCCTAATCTACTCTATCCTAGCCTAATGTAACATAACCTAACCTACTTTTCCCTAACCTACTCTAGCCTAGCCTTGCCCAACCTACTCTACCCTAACTTACACTAGCCTTGCCTAGCCTAGCCTAACCTAGTCTAGCCTACCCTTGCCTATTGTAGCATATCCTAGCCTTGCCTACTCTAGCCTAACCTATCCCAACCTACTCTAGCATATCCTATCCTAGCTTACCCTAGCCGACTCTAGCCTAATCTACTCTATCCTAGCCTAATGTAACATAACCTAACCTACTTTTCCCTAACCTACTCTAGCCTAGCCTTGCCCAACCTACTCTACCCTAACTTACACTAGCCTTGCTCTAGCCTATCATACCATAGCCTAGCCTACTCATCCCTAACCGAGCCTACTCTAGCCTAGAATACTCTCACCTACTCTGGCCTAGCATCGCCTACTCTTGCCTACCCTACCCTAGCATAATGTAACCTACTCTAGCCTATCCTAACCCACTCATGCCTAGCCTAGCCTAGCGTAAGCTAACCTACTCTTCCCTAGCCTAGTGTGGTGTAGCATAACCTACTCTAGCCTAGCGTTGCCTACCCTGACCTACTCTACCCTAGCTTAGCCTAGCCTATGGTGGCTTATCCTAGCCTAGCTATAACTACTCTATTCTAGCCTACCCAAGCCAACCATAGCCTACTTTGGCTTAACCTAGCCTATCCTAGTACCCTAGATTAGTGTAGCCTAGCCTAGTTTGCTCTAGCCTGCTATAACATAGCCTACTCTAGACTACTCTAGGTTACTTTAGCCTAGGCTAGTGTAGCCTACTCTAGCCTAGACTAGTGTAGCCTACAATATCCTAACCAACTCTATCCTAGCATATTCTAGGGTACTCTAGGCTAGCCTAGCCTACTCTAGCCTAGCCTACTCTAGCTTGGCCTATTCTATCCTATACTACCCTAGCCTACTCTATTGTAGCCTAGCCTAACCTAGCCTACTCTATCCTAACCTACTCTAGTCTAGCCTAACCTACTCTACCGTAGCCTAGCCTAACCTACTCTAGCCTACACTAACCTAATCATGCACATGTTGGGGGTAGCCGATGAAGATATAGTATGTCACCTATTCCCTTTTACTCTGATTAGTGCGGCCTCCACATGGTACTTTAGCTTGAGAATGGGATCGATCACCTCGTGGGCTGCCTTTCAACAGGTCTTTTTAGACAAGTATGGAAATGACAAAACCCTTGTAGCCTTAGTTCTAGAACTATCCCATTTACAAATGGAAACCAAGGAAAAGTTCAAGGATTTTAACATCCGGTTCAACACCTTGTTCAACAGAATCCCGGCTAATGCTAGACCTACCAAGGAGGTGCTCATGGAACTCTACATCACTGCTCTCCCTGTCCCTACTACGATGTGGTTCGAAAGGAGTAACGCACAAACCTTACAGGGTGCTATCAATGAAGCAGTAAAAGTCAAGAATGAAATGATCAGTCTCACAGCATGTCATCATACAACTGAACAAAGGAAAGCCTCTCAAGCATCCAATAAGAATACTGGGAGTGATAACAAAGCGGCTTAGATCAAAGAAAAGGATACCATATATATAGAAGGTTTGCATCGTATCATTAAGTAGTTGACAAACACAATCCTCAATATGAAAAGGAATTCTGGAGAGAGTACAATTGGGAGTGGAGGAGAGTATAACAATAGAAAATATTTCAAACCTTTCTATCGTAAGAAGACAGAAGGTGGTCATGGTCCACTTGCACTGCTTGCTCGACCCAATTAAGGGAATTTAAATATGGAAGAATCTATAGTGGAGCTCGAGCCAGAACCTATAGTGGAGCTCCTTAACAACGAAGAACCCATAGTGGAGCTCGAGCCATAAAAGGAAAATGAGGAAAAATACTAAGTAGAAGAGCCCTTGGACGAAGAATCTCAAATCAACGTACTGTTGGATTTCTATACAAATGAGAACGATGATGACCAAGGAGATAGTATGGCAGAAATCGACACTAATGAAATCCACACACGAAGTCAGGGGCCACTTGGGAGTGTGATGAAGCTTGTAGAATAGACCAAGAAAGATGTTCGCCCTGTGAAGGCATCCACTCCCAAAGTCCATGACGAGAAGGGTATACCTAGTAGTGAGTCCAAAAATATTGTTGCAAACTATCTAGAGAAAGAGAATACATCTTTGAATGCAATGAAGGCGACTCAAAATGGTAAACCCCCACCTAAGAATGGCAAAACCAGTATGTTTACTCTGTCGTACCCTATTTATAACATTGAGTACAACATTATGTATGATCTTAAGAAATCTAGGGCTAATATCACATTATTTGCAAAAATTAACGCAACAAAGAGATTTTCTCTTGAAAGCTATGAATGAGCGGAACTGCAAAACTCCCACCATCCCAAGAAGCCAAACCAAGTAGTCGGCATCTAGACCCATTAGTACCTATAGTACATCCCAAAAGCCACAAGCCATGGAAGCACCTTTGTCAAAAATGAATCAAACCCCCCAAGATGTCAGTCCGGCCATGATAGGAATGAAATCAAAATCCATGACTCCCCCTTTCCTTATCACATTTGAAATCTTCAATATGAACGTACACAATTGCTTGGTAGACTCAGGTGCCTCGTCCACTGTGATGCCTTACGCTATTGCTAAAAGACTTCATGTGATACTTGAGAAAACTTAAACTCAAATCATACAATTAGACAAGAACTTAAACTCAAATCATACAATTAGACAAGACAAATGTGAAAGTAATTGGGGAATTGAAAGATGTATTGATTTAGATGACTACTAAACCACAGTACACACAAGTTATTGATATAGTGGTAGTTGATATACCCGAGGCTTATGGAATGCTGCTTAGTAGGGACTGGTCAGCAAAACATATATTTCTCAACTGATTGGTCCGATCTCTTTCTTCCTCAAAAGGGGAAGGGTGATATGTTGAGAGTTGATTGAGAAAGATACATGAAGTATGTAGTGATGGATATAAACGGTCCCAATGAACTTGTAATGTTTACCAACTCTATCCTTGGGAATTATAGTTTCAATGTTTGTGTCAAAGAAGCCTGTTTTGGAGAATTCCATGTAGAAACAATTGAAGGAATTGCAATAAACACACAGTTGGAAGCTCTCCCCTGTAGTCCAACTGATGAACCACCCTGTAATATAGTAGATGATAGAACTAGTTTTGTAGGAAGCAATTCAATTGATGTAACACTAGACTCTATATTTTGGACACTCTATTTTGATGTCTCTAACTGCCTTGAAGGTGTAGGTGCTGGGAGCGTTCTTTTTGATCCACAAGGGAACCAACATCTGATGTCCAACCAGTTGGAGTTCATGTGCACCAACAACATGGCAGAATACAAAGGATTGTTGCAAGGCCTGAAAAAGGCCATTGACATGAAGGTAAAAAATCTTAAAGTTTTTGGTGAGTTGTAGATAATTGTGGACCAGATAAGGAAGAGGATACACTGCAATTAGCCACACCTGGTAAGGTACCAACATTACGTATGGAACTTAATTGACAGTTTTGATTCTTTTGATATCACATACATACCTCTCGGACAAAACCAAGATGTCGATCTGATGGCTCGTATGGCTGCAAAACGTTTCCCCAATTTTAGATTAATGAAGAAGAAATGTTATGTTGAATTGATTTTCATACCATCCGTGCCTATCCTTGAGTTCTTACACTATGAGAAGATATTATGCAATCATTGATGAAAAGGAGCACAACAGGCTTATGAATGTGAGGGAAGATGAGGAAAAGGATTAGTCCAATATGATTCCCAAGTTAGTTGTTAAGATGGAGCACTTGTATGACTTGCATGATAAATTCAAAAGTTTGACCAGCTGCAAAATGCATAGCTCATCCATTAAGTATGAATCAGTCAACCTTGGAACCAAAGAAGTCCCAAAAAATGTCAATTTGGGCTTGATTTGCTCTCCACAAGAGAAGGTTGCATTGTTAAGCTATTTAAAGAATACATGGATGTCTTTGCATGAACATATGGTGACTTAAAAACCTTTGATACCAGAGTTATGCAGCATGTAATTCCTTTGGAAAAGGAGGCTAAGCCCTACCAACAAAATCTTCGCAAGATGCACCCAAGCCTGGAACCGTTGGTGAAGAAAGAATTAAAAACAATGTTGGATTCTAAAATCATCTTTCCGGTCAGAAACACTTGTTAGATAGCCAATCTCATGCCAGTAAGAATGATAAATGGAGATATCAGGCTGTGTATCGATTTCAGAAACCTAAACAAAGCATCACAAAAGGATAACTATCTTGTCCCTTCTATGAACACATTCTTTAGTGCATTTCTGGGTCTGAAATGTTGTCCCTATCAGATGGGTTTTTAGGATATAATCAAGTGTTGGTATCTAATGGGGATCAGCTTAAGAAAACCTTCAACACTAAACGAGGCACCTACGCATATCGTAAAATGTCTTTTGGACCTATTAATGCGAGCACCACATTCCAGAGAGCTATGGACATAGCTTTCTGAGGGTTGATTAACAGATCAATAGTGGTTTACATGGATGACATCACTGTGTATTCATATCACAAAAGGGATCATATGTATCACTTGAAACATGTTTTCAAAACATGCCAAAGGTATGGAATATCATTGAATCCCAAGAAGAGCATCTTTGCAGTCAAAGAAGGGAAATTACTTGGTCATATCCTCTCTAAAAAAGGGATTCTTATTGATCCTGAAAGAGTAGATACCATCATGAGAATACAAACCCCTGCAAATAAAAGGGCAATGCAATATTTCTTCTGGAAGATTAATTTCATTAGAAAATTTGTTTCAAGGTTCGCAAAAATAATGTGCCCCATGTAGCTAATGATGAAAAAGGACATTGTGTATAAGTGGAGTGATGAAGCTAAGAAACCATTTCACCGAATCAAGGAAGCAACGCAGAAGCTCCTACATTGGTCAACACCACTTTTAGCATGGAATTCTTCTTGTACACTTCTGCTTTTGATCTTTCATATACTGCAATCCTCACTCAAAAAAATCTCAAGGGCAACGAAGTCCCCATTTCCTATATGAGCTTTAATCTCCAAGGAGTAGAACTAAACTACCCAGAAGTGGAAAAACAAGGATTTGCAGTTTTAAGGCCATAAAACATTTCCACCATTATTTATTAAAGGTCGGGAATAAAGTGATTGTTCCCCATCCTGCTGTAAGAGCCATCTTCATGCAGAAGGAAATGGGTGAATGGAGAGGAAACTAGATAACCACACTTCAAGAATTTCAACCTCGAGATTAAGCCGACAAATATAGTTCAAGGGCAGGGATTATGCAGGCTAGTAGCAAAATCCTTGGCGAATAGAGAAGGGGAATCCAAAGAACTAGAAGCACAGAACCTACAGAATGCACAAGTGGAATTTAGGGAGGAGCCCCTATGGATTAATGAAGTTCTAATGTGTGAGCATAAAACTTCAGAAGCCCTTTTGGATACTGAGTCGTGGTATTACGACATCCACTTTTATCTTACACGATGGAGATGTCCTGAATACATGTATGCATCATAGAGGAGAGCACTCAGATTGAAATCTAATAAGTATCACTTGGCCAATGACACATTATACATAAAACATTATGATGGAATCTGGCTGAGGTGTTTGGAAAACGATGATTTTGCCATGTCTTGATAAAAATGCATGACAACCCTACAGGTGGTCACTACGACGGAGAGACCAATGCTCACAAAATTTTAAGAGCTCGATATTATTGGCCCACAGTGTTTAGAGATGCACATGCCTACTCTCAGAAATGCAAGGTGTGTCAAACCGCCGCAGGACGAGAAGGAAAGCTAGTTGTTCCCTTGAGGCCTGTTATGCTTTATCGTTCGTTCCAGCAATGGGGCCTAGACGTCATAGGTGAGATCACTCCAAAATATTCACAATAGCATAAGTATATACTCACAACAACCAACTACTTCACCATATGGACCGAAGCCATCCCGCTTAGGAAGGTGAATGAAGATGAGGTAATGTCATTTATTGATAAATTCATTATCAACAAGTATGGCATTCTTGACGTTGTCAATTTGATAATGCTTCTTACTTTTCATCGCTAAAATTGATTGAATTTTCTATTGATAAATCAATTCACATAAGGTATGCATCGAAATATTACCCCTAGGGAAATGGAGTTGTAGAGTCCTCAAACAAGAACCTCATATGCATAATTCATAAATCTTTCACTAACAACTAGAGGAACTGACACAACGCTCTAACAAATGCCCTTTGGGCCAATAGGGTCACCCCAAAAGTAGCCTTAGGAAACTCCCCATACTTCCTCATCTATGGACAAGAAGCCATCTTGCCTCCAAAATTGACCCTTCCTTCTATGTAGCTCTCAAAAGCTTCTTGAGGAACCCCTTAATCCTTGCTTCAAGAAAGGATCAACCAATTGGTGAGGTTGGAGGAATTGAGAGATAAAACCAAAAGTAAATTCAGAAATCACCAAGTGATTGTGAAGAGGTGGTTTGATCGCCATCTGGCAGGAGATAAAGATTACCAAGTAGGAGATCGAGTCCTGAAATGGGACAAGTTGAATGAGCTGAAAGGTAAACGCATGAAATTCCAACACTTATGGTTGGGCCCATTCAAAGTTGTGGAAAAAATTGGTCAAGGAACTTACAGGTTCAAAAATTTACAGGGAGAAACTGAAAAACTCCCAGTTAATGGCCAACATCCGAAGAGATACTTCCAGTAGCCACCACATGGTGGTTACCTCCTGAATAGGTTATAATTCATTTTATTTTTTCTATTAGTTTAGTTACATTTCCGTCTTTTTCTTTCTTTTTTTTCTACATTGTTATTCTCCTTCTGTTTTGAATTGCAGTCCTTTCAGCCAACTGATTTCACTCCTCCAATATCATTCTTACCTTTTTCAGATTGCCGCCATTCACCACCTTCAACTTTTTCCTCCTTCATTAACTTGTTGATGAGTCTGTTGATCCTAAATCCATCATTACCTTGAAAATCAAACAAATTTTCAATGAGCCCATGAGAATTGGAAAATCAACGATGGAATTCACATCGAAGCCACTCATTGGCATAGTTTGGGAACTAGGTAGGATCTGTTGATAACTTGGATACCTCGAGCATGTAGGAGTATATTTATAAAACAAAAAAATGTGTAACTACAAAAGTTACACATAGCCTAACTTACTCTAGCCTAGCCTAGCCTAGCCTAATCTAGCCTAGCCTAGGCTAGCCTAGTGTAGCCTAGCCTAGCCTAACCTACTATAGCCTATTGTATCGTAACCTGGTATAGCCTACTCTCGCTTAGTCTTGCTTAGCCTACTCTAGCCTAGCTTAGCCTACCCTACTCGAGCCCATCCTAGACTACTCTAGACTAACCTACTCTAGCCTACTATAACATAGAATAACCTACCCTACTCTAGCCTAGCTCAGCCTAGCCTACTCTACCCTACTCTAGCCTAGCCTACTCTATCCTAACCTTGCCTAGCATACTCTACCCTAGCCTACTTTAGCCTACTCTAGCCTTGCTTACTTTAGCCTAACCTAGTCTAGCATAGTCAAGCCTATTCTAGCCTAACCTAGTCTTTTCTAGCCTTGGCTAGCCTAGGATACTATACCTTATCCTAGGTTACTATAGTCTGCAGTAGTCCATTCTACTCTAGCATAGCCTAACCTAGTCTTGCATAGCCTACTCTAGCCTAACCTAGCCCAACCTACTCTACTATAGCCTACCCTACCTTACCCTAGCCGACTCTAGGCCTAACCTTAGCTTACACTACTCTTCCCTAGCTGAGCCTACTCTAGCCTAGAATACTCTCACCTACTCTAACCTAGCCCACTCTAGCCTAGCCTACTCTCACCTAGCATGACCTACTCTTGCCTAGCCTAGCCTAGCCTAACTTAACTTACTCTAGCCTATCCTAACCTACTCGTGCCTAGCCTAGCCTAGCATAACCTAACCTACTCTTCCCAAGCCTAGTGTGGTGTAGCCTAACATACTCTAGCCTAGCCTAGCCTATCCTTTCTTATCCTAGCCTAGCTGAAACTACTCTATTCTAGCCTACCCTAGCCAACCATAGCCTACTTTGCCTTAACCTAGCCTATCCTAGTGTAGCCTAGACTAGTGTACCCTAACCTAGTCTACTCTAGCCTACTATAGCATAGCCTACTCTAGACTACTTTAGGCTACTTTAGCCTAGGCTAGTGTAGCCTACTCTAGCCTAGACTAGTGTAGCCTACAATAGCCTAACCTACTCTAGCCTAGCATATTCTAGGATACTCTAGGCTAGCCTAGCCTACTCTAGCATAGCCTACTCTAGACTCGCCTACCCTATCCTAAACTAGCCTAGCCTACTCTATCTTAGCCTACTCTATTGTAGCCTAGCCTAACCTAGCGTAGTCTAGCCTAACCTATTGTAGTCCAGCCTAACCTACTCTAGCCTAGACTAACCTAATCTAGCTTAACCTAGCCTAACCTAGCCTAACCTACTCTACCCTAGCCTAAAAAAGTCTAGCCTACCTTAACCTACTCTATCCTAGCCTAACTTACTCTAGCCTAGCCTACTCTTGACTAATTTAGCCTACTCTAGCCTAGATTACTGTGACCTACTCTAGCCTAGCCTAGCCTTAGCTACACTCTCCTAGCATGACCTACTCTCAAGTAGCGTAGCATGAGATAGCCTAACCTACTCTAGCTTAGCCTTACCTAGTCTAACCTAACATATCCTACACTAGCGTGGCCTACTCTAACCTACTCCAGGGTAACCTAGCCTAACCTACTCTACACTACCCTAGCCTAGCCTAGCCTATCATTGCCTACTCTAGCCTAGCCTACTCTTGCATAGGCTAACCTACTATCTCACCTACTCTTCCCTAGCCTAGCTTAAGCTACTATCTCCTAGCATCACCTATTTGCATGTAGCCTAGCA
>APFE031335870.1:2609-16556 GCA_000404065.3 Pinus taeda
TTAGGAAAGAAAAATGATATTCTACCAAAAACATTAATGTGTTTTTTCCTCATAAACAACTTTGTTTGGCACATAAAAATTTGGTTTTACTAGCATTTTTTAAAAAGTTTCAAAATTGACCCTAAAAAAAAAAATCATTGTTCTAATATCATCACTTTCATTTTAAAGCTATATTTTGCACGAAAATTTCGTAGTAAATTTCGTAGTCACTGCCATTTTTAAAACATGTTCAAAATTAACCCCTAAAAAATAAAATCATCGTTCCAGTATACACACTTTTCATCTTTAGCACTGTTTTTGATGTTTTTTCGAGGTTTTTTGGCCAGAGTTCCTGTTTTGAGTTTATAGTTCCCATTTCAAAGTTTACATATTAATAATAATGTGGTCCATATTATTAGCCTAAGGATTTCAAATAGAATCTGTACATCTATGATTTTTGAATTAGGTTGGCAAAACAAGCTTATATTAGTGATAATTGCAGGGCTTGGGTTCAGCGTGCAATTGAAAGTTCCACCAATATGTTTCAAATTTTTAAATGGGAACTTCTAAACAACATTGAACTGGCAGTACAGCAATCACCAAATACACACCTCAGCAACAGGACCTCCACCAAACAAAGATGAATACGGAACAAGGAGAGTCATCAAGAGCATCATCAAAAAGGACAATAATATTAGCTGAAGATGCCAAAGGAAAAGGAAAAGCAAAAGAATCTACTTTACAGGACGAACAGCCAAATGCCAGGACCCGACAGACATTGATTGGGATGAAGAGTACACCAAGATGATAGAATATCACTAGAAAAAGATGATCGACGACACAAGGCCAATACATGATTTTTCTGAAGATTTTGATTTTGATAACGATTATGATTTAGAGAGAAATCCGAAAGGACTATGGTAGAATCTTTTTGTACATATGTACCAGAAAAGTTGAGTAGACACCATCGGTGAAAATATACCGATAGGACCCTCAATTATTTCTACTTTTTCAGAGTAGTTTAGATGAGTAGGGTTAGATGATCTATAAAAGAGGGAGATCGGCAAATGTTCAAGAAAATGAACAACCCCTTGTTAGTGGTAGAAAATATTTTTACAGACATATTCCTTCAATAGATGAAGCTGGTTCTTCCACTAATGCACCGTTGTCTTCCAACCAATTGTACATACCAGAAGAAAAACATTTCTTTGTTGTAAATAAGATGTTTCGTACATATTTTAATCATACACCACCCATTGAAGAATTCTAGTTTACAAATCGTACTTCTATAGGCAGAGTCTAAAGTTAGCCAGGAAGCCTTCGAAAAGTATTTGTTAGACAAATACTCAGTAGATAAAAGTTGCTTCAGTCAATCTCTAAAATAGTTTGTAATAGTTCAACATGGCTAATTTTTTAAGATCCTTCTCTAATATGATAGAAGATCAATATCTGAGGTAGACTCCAGATCTATCGAATCTGATTGCATAGAGCATGAGAAAGTCGAAGATCTAGAAAGTTGGAACCCTCCTATTTTACACTCTAAAGAAATTTACCCCATTCCATCTATATTCATTCTATCCAAAAAAGTGTGGCTAAAAGAAGATGAACTAAAAATAAAAATATCAGGTCCCTCTGTATAGATTATTGGTCTCAATTTGTTTTCTGAAGATGAAATGAAAAAATTTCGAAAATATGTTGCTGAAAAGAAATTCTCCTATTTACACTTTGGGGGAATAAGAATTGGATTAGCCTCATTATTCCGTCATGGTATTAATATTCCTTGCATAGCAGAAATTTTCGATACTAGACATAACATATATGATCATGCTCGTATAGGCACGATACTTGGAAATCTATCTTCGGGATGTCAATATGGCACTATCTATCCAGATTATGCCATTAGTTTGTCTGATGTTCATTTAAAAGATTGTTGGAAAGCTTTGATAGGAGTACAAGGCTTAGAAATGGTTCTAGACCGTGAATATCTATCAGTGTTAATCCAAACCTCTTTCTAATTAACAAATATTGTGCATCCTAAGTTAAGACAGCCAGTTCTGAAAGATTGTGTTGTTGCAGGGGTGAGCAATGCTCAAGTAGAAGGTGTTCATTATGATAAAGAAGTTTTACCCAATGACTGGTATATCCAATATAAATCTCTAGCATCTGCAGACAATTCAAATAACAAAATGAAAAGAATGTCTATATCCGATGGCTGTGTGAGAATTCTTCCAGATCGATCAAAAGTACCTCGACCCATAGTCATGCCAGAAAAACATGCATTACCAGTTGTTCAAGAAAATGAACAACCCCTTCTTAGTGGTAGAAAATCTTTTTACAGACATATTCCCTCAATAGATTAAACCAATTCTTCCACTAGTGCACCGTTGTCTTCCAACCAATTGTACATACTAGAAGAAAAACCTTTCTTTGTTGTAAAATAAGATGTTTCGTACATATTTTAATCATACACCACCTGTTGAAGAATTCCAGTTTACAAATCGTAGATTTGTAAAAGGGGGGAAATGGCCGCCTAAAACAAAATTTTGTACTTCTTCATCTAATACTAGACAGCCAGCAACAAGAGTTGACTGTGCCCCTTTACTAGAACATAATTCACAAAATCCAAATGATTTAGACCAGGTATACCAGATAGGAAACTATCTACCCACTTGGTGTTCACACACTAAAGATGTTCTAGACGATTTGGGCAAGCAAGCAGAATTGATAAATGCCACTCTTAAACTGTTCTATGATGAACAGCAATCAAAAAAATTAGAAGGGGAAGAAAGAAGAAGGCGACAAAATAAAAAGGCCAAAGAAATCCCAAGATTTCAAATAGATATGAGTGCACCCAATTATTGGGATCGGGAAGAAGAAGAATCAGAAGTAGTAACAGCTACTAGTGCAGAAGAGTCCACTTCAAAAGCCACTGGAAAATTAACCAATGAAAAGAAAGAAGTATATAAAACTGATTTACCATTTGTTTCAAAAAAGGAAGTGATGACCTTAATCAAGCGGCATCCAAATTTCCTTCTTTTATCCTACCTTCAATAAATAATCAAAATAAGGCTCATATCCTCAAAGAAGTGAATAAATATCCACGTGTTGAAGAAGATCTGTATGCTGCTAATACAAGTGGCTATATTCTAGATTTGGAAAATTCTTCAAATCCTAGATAATCAATCCGGATTTGGATAGGTGCCCTATACCACTGATGCAAATTACAACAAAATTGGATAATGTATCCATCATGGTCCTAGCAGAAAAACGTATGATTGGGATAGTCTATAATTGGTGGATGGGACCATCTAAAGAAGAGAGAAGAGTTGTCATGGAAGTCGGACTGTCTACATTAGAGTTATTGCTAAAAACACAGTTCGTGCCAGAACTTGTTGATGAGAGAAAACAACTGCTAACGATCTTAGTCGTATGGAATTGAAAGATCTAAAGTACTTTGATCAATTTAGTAAAAATTTCATGGCTAAGGTGTTCAAAGCTAATCTTTCAAATGATGTGGCCCAAAAAAATTATCTTTTGTCAAAATTACCAAGCAATCTAGGGGACCTCATTATGAAATATCTAGATGTACAAAATAAAAGACTAGATCAAGTATATTAGGTTGACCTTCTTTTCAGAATTACAGAGAAAGTTAAATATTTATGTTGGCAAAAGAAGGCGCATGACATCACATCCAGCTCAGATGTCTGCAAAATCATGTTGCCATGGACGTCATTCAAAAAGAAAAGGAAAATAAAAAATATAGTAAATTTAAACCCAAGAGAGTCTCAAATCCAAGAAAGTTGTTCAGAAAGTACGAATTCCTGAAGAAAAAAACAAAACCAAGAAACAACAATTGTTGTATCATCTGTAAAAAGGAAGGACATTTCGCACGAAAATGCCCAAATAATTCATCAAGTAAACTTAAAACTTGTATAGATATAGAAGAATTTCAAGATGATTGGTCCATTGTAAAATCGGAAGATGATGTTTCAAATGTATATATTTTGACTGAAATTCCAGTCGCAGAAGAAGAAGAGTGTGTACAAAAGATGAATATTTGTTCATCTTGTTCAGAAGATGATTTTTCAGAAGAACTCCATTACAGTGAACAAGAAGAAGAAAGTGAGACAACAGATGTTTCAGAAGACGAATCAGATGTTTTAGAAATATCACAACGAGAACAGAAAGGTAAGCAATCTATTTTACCCTTTCCAGAAGTAAATCCTTTTTGTCCATTTCAAAAAAGAACCACAGCCTCTACCAGTCTTCCTCAGCCAGAGATCAATAGAGTAGAAGAAAACACTCTATTAAAAAAGATAGTCAAGACAAATAGCCTCATTTATATCCCAGTCCAAGTTCAAGTAAGAAATGAATGGATATCTATTGATGCATTCATAGATACTGATGGAATAAATAACTTGGCCAGGCCATCTCTGTTTAAATCTCTGTGGAAACCATTACATAATATACTGGGTTCAAAAACTATAGGAGGATCTGTGAGTTTAACGCATTATGTAGACAACATTTCATTAAAAGTTGGAGGGAATATAGTCAAGATTTCTGCAATACAGCATTTTGATCCTTCAGCGAATCTAATATTGGGAATGCCATTCCTAAATTTTGTGCTTCCAGTGACAATCAGCCAAGATGAGCTGATTATAAATTTGAAGAAAAAGGTTATTTTTGTGCCTGATTGTTCAAATAACCCCGAATATTTCTACGGAACGGAAAACCTATAACCTAGATACTTTTTCCACTATTCTTTACGTCCGGGATTACGTCCTGGATCGTTCGATAGAAATCCAAAGATAAAAAGAGAAATGAAAATACCACTACTGCGTAAACGAACACAAATTCAAAAGCAAGACATGAAAATAGTCAAAAAAGAGTAGGAGCCAGAAGACCCTTAAAAGATTCTAATGATTGGCAAGAAGTCTTGCAAATGTATGAATCCAGAGTAGAATCTAAATCAAGACAAAAGTCATGTATAGATCCCAACTAGTCTACAGAACAAACTGCTATCCATGACAGACTTCTTAAAAGCTGCTTAAAAAATCCACAACAGTTTTGGGTAGTAGAAAGTCCAATGCAAGAGATTGTGACCTTGCATGACAATGGAGTCAAAGGGAAACTGATTCCTTGCACTCCCTCAAACGAGCAAGAAATAAAGAGACAAATTAAAGAATTGTTAGAAATGCGGCGCATCGAGCCAAGTGAGTCTCATTACTCTTGTTCAACGTTTTTGGTATGAAATCATTCTGAGATAGTCAGAGGTAAACCTAAAATGGTAATAAATTACAAACCTCTGAATGCAATTACTCAGAGTTTTAATTATCCATTGCCAAGATCAGAAACCATAATGCAAAAAATACAGCAGAGCAAAGTATTCAGCAAATTTGATATGAAGTATGGATATTATCAAATACAGATAACAAAAGAGGACCGCCATAACATTGCTTTTACTTGTCCTATCGGATTTTACCAATGGAAAGTTGTTCCATTTGGTTTGAAAAATGCCCCTACATTCTTCCAGCGAAGAATGGATTTCATCTTTTCCAAATTTGATTTCACTGTAACATACATGGATGACATTTTAATTCATAGTCCAGATGTAAAAACCCATCTAAAGCATTTAGAGGTTTTTCTAAAAGAAGTTCAACAACATGGCATAGTTTTATCAGAAAGAAAAATGGTCTTATTTCAAGACAGTATAGATTTTCAGGGAATACATGTAGTCAATGGTGCAATTCAGATGCAATCACATGTGTTGACTAAATTAATCCAATTTCCAAATGAATTGAAAGATAAAAAAACAATTTAGAGATTTTTAGGAGTCTTGAACTACATTCATAAGTACATCCCAAGATTGACAGAAAAAACACCTCTAATCGGAAAACATCTAAAAGAGGGATGGTCACTAGAGGCAACTGCAGCAGTGAAAAAGTTAAAAGAATGATGTCAGCAATTCCCAAAACTCCAACCACCAGGTGATAATCTGTGTATTCTTCACACTGATGCTTTTTTAGATTTTGGATAGCCATTTTTTTTTAACAAAGGGAGAAAGGTGAAGAAAGACTTTGTGCTTATGCATCGGGTGAATTCTCACCCATCCAGAAGAATTATTTCATAGCAGAAAAGGAAACATTGGCTATATTCAATGGAATACAAAGGTTTGAATTATACCTTACACCTGCAAAAAATTTAATAACAGACTCAAGAATTTTAAATATTTTTTATCTGCCAAGATATCAAGACAAATTGCAAAGGGAAGGATACTTGCATGGCAAATTTGGTTCCAACAGTTTGAATTTGAAGTTGAATGGATCCTAGCTAATTTAAATTATTTAACTAATTCATTAACTAGGGATATGAACAAAGCATTCATTACTTGTTCAGGTTTGGTTTTTACTATTCCAGGTAAAGAACCGCAGGATGACAGTTTTAGTACATTTGTTGATAGATTCAGATTGATGAAGGACATGCAAGTCATATCGTAGAAGAAATCAAGAAAGTAGTGGGAATGAAACTGAGAAGAAACACTTGGATCAGAAATGCCAAGCATGGCAATCAAAGAATATAGGTATGTCTTTAGGCCTAGACGCTGAACTGATAAAGGTATATCCTTTGGCTAACATGAAAATAAAATTATTTTTCAGAAGTCTCTCAGATCTATGATCTAGTGAATATACTGAAAAATGATTTGGATCCTAAAAGATTTAAATTATTATCAACTTATTGGAAGAGCTGATTTTGGTCTCAGCATTTCCACGGGAGCACAAATTTTAGATCTTGAAGCTATTCCTTTTAAGCTTGAAGTAGACAAATACATAGTATCTCTAAAACTCCCAGATATTTTTGAAGAATTAGAAGCATCTTTTCTTCAAAGGTTTGATGAGAACTATGCACCAAACGACACATTCCCGCAATATGAAATATATGAAGGGTTCGCTGACTAGGAGATAAAAGATGGTTTCTGCAAGAAAAGGCCATCTACAAGAATATCCCAATGTATCCAAAGAACTTTACAATATCTCAGAACTTTCTCATCTCCGTGGGATTATCACAGTCTCGGATTACGAGAAAGTATTACACCTAATCCTTTTGCACAAGTTTTCAATTATGAGCAGATCAGAGAAATTCAGACCAGCAACAATGAAGAAATGATTAAGCAACACGCTGGTTGGTTTAACGAGTTTGGAAATCTGAGATTAACAGAAAAGATACAAATTCTCCAAAAAATGGATGATTTACAAGGAGAACCAAAGGCATTAAGATTCATAATTAATCAAAAGGTTTTGGTAACTATTAGTGTTATTTCAAGCAATTGAAATAATAAAGTGGTCCATATTATTAGCCTAATGATTTCAAATAGAATCTGTACATCTATGATTTTTGAATTAGGTTGGCAAAACAAAACTTATATTAGTGATAATTGCAGAGCTTGGGTTTAGCATGCAATTGAAAGTTCCACCAATTTGTTTCAAATTTTTAAATGAGAACTTCTAAACAGCATCGAACTGGCAGTACAACGATCACCAACTATCAGAAATGTTTTTAAAGATTCTTTCTTAGATATTGAGATCAGCCCATTACCTTTCCTTACCAAGTGGGAAAAATAATATACCAAATACACACCTCAGCAACAAGACCTCCACCGAATAAAGATGAATACAGAACAAGGAGAGCCATCAAAAGCATCATCAAAAAGGACAATAATATTCGCTGAAGATGCCAAAGGAAAAGCAAAAGCAAAAGCAAAAGAATCTACTTTACAGGACGAACAGCCAGATGCCCAGGTCCCGACAGACATCGATTGGGATGAAGAGTACACCAAGATGATAGAACATCACTACCAAAAGATGATTGACGACACAAGGCCAGTACATGATTCTTCTGAAGATTTTGATTTTGATAACGATTGTGATTCAGATAGAAGTCTGAAAGGACCATGGTAGAATCTTTTTGTATATATGTACCAAAAAAGTTGAGTAAACACCATCGGTGAAAATATACCGATAGGACCCTCAATTATTTTTGCTTTTTCAGAATAGTTTAGATGAGTAGGGTTAGATGATCTATAAAAGAGGGAGATCGGCAAATGTTCAAGACATCGCTTGACTGAGAACTCTGAGATCTCATGTTGTCATAAGCCTTATGTATTTTGCTTGTTTTTATTAATATCAAAGCCTACTAGGCCCCCTGTCTGACAACAGTTCTGTCATCCAAAAGAACTTGGAACTGTAAGGTAAAGGCGTTAAAGACCTGTGGAGAGAGGTCGTGTATCCTCTCGCATGTTCAGTTGAGGAAAAGTAACCTACTCAGATATGTTGTTTAAAAGTCTTCGAAATTGATCAAAAGTAAGTTCTTAATACCGAGGCTTTCTATTGTTGCATTGTGCTTGCTTTACTCAGTTTATCAGTTAGTGGTCACTTTGAGCTTGAATCAACCCTAATGGCTTTTATTTGAAGGTAGAATGGAATCGCTTTTATTTGAAGGTAGAATGGAATCGCTTTTCATGGTGACAACTTATCTTTATATGGTCATAAGGGTGAAAAGTGAGTCCCGAGGATGTGGTCCAACAATTAGGTGGGGAGGTTTGGTCCCCACAGGTCTCGTGGTCCAATCTCGGGTAGGACTATGTATGCCTAATAGCTGCTCCAAGCATAATTTCTTCAGGTGAAAAAGAAAAGGGAGAAAAATGTTAAAATTTTAGTTTAATGTCATTTATATAAAAGTGGAGCGCTGAGAGTTATGTACTATGTTTTCTTATTAAAAAAATTTCATAGCTCAAGGAGGTTTATTATGAATTTAGAAGTGGTTAATTTTTATATTGTAATACAAGTTTTGAATAACAAATTGTTCACTTCAAAAGAGAACATGTTTTTGAAGATAATCTCAAATTCAAGCATTGATTAGAAGTCAATGAAATACTTTATTAATGTCTTTTTTCATGAGGTTATAAGAGGTTTAAGCCCAGACCCCTATAGCACCCATTTTCAATATATACAATGCCTCTTATGCACTATAGTCTTCAATTTCTTGATCGTGAGCAATTGATAAATAATTAACTAAATCAAAATTAGCCAATCTATTTGTTGAAATACAAAATTGGAAGGACCCACAAATTACATGACTTGATGTTGTCATATGCAAATACATTAGTCTTTAATCATTTGTGGAAAAATATTTTTGATAGAGACAACACTTCAATTAAGTCCACTAATGCTAGACTAGCAAAATGGGAAACACAAGATGAAAAGGCATTTGCATAGTTGAGATTTTTAATCAATAATGAACTATATATTTACATTGAAAATGTATTTGATACTTGTTTTCCCTAGACAACTTCTAAAAGTATGTTTGTTACTCAATCCAAAGCAAAGAGAGTTGAGCTTCACACTAAATCAAAAATTGGCTTAGGGTCAAAATGTTCTAGAATACATCACTAGTTTAAAAAATATTCAACAATACCCCAAAAAATCTGTTTTAAAGATGTGGAAAAATGTTTAATAACAATCATCTTGGTGTAAACTTTGCCACCCTCCTATAAACGTTTTCTAGAAACATTACAAATTGGTGATAAATGAGCAAATAAAACTTTTGATTCCTATAGTGATTTAGAAGAGAATAATTTTTTTACCAACACAAGGAAAAATGAAAGCTCGAAGTGGGGAAAGTTAATCAAATGAAAATACAAAAGATAGAGGTACTTATAATGAAATTGCCAAATAATGAGGCTCATAGAAATACAAGAGGAAGGCGTAATTCTAAAGGAAATACAACAGGAAGAGGCTGTGCCCTTGATAATTATAGAGAAAGATACGTTAAGATTTTGGACATGGAAGAGGGAAAAAATTATCAACATCAGCCATACTTCAAAAAGAGATCTCAAGAACATTTTCAAAAAGGAGCAGAAATAACAAAACCTTTAAAATGTCTTCATAATGGACATGTGGCAGAACACTAAATAACAAGAAATATAATATAAATAAAATTTAAAAAAAAAAAAAATCAAAATATATATATATATATATATATATATATATATATATATTATAATATATATATATCCAAAAAAATATACAACATTTCAAGTCTAATGCTGCAACATTGACATCCAACAAATTGCCAAGAAAGGAATTTGAAGATGATTGGATATTCCACACAAGAGCTACTCATCAAATGTAGCAAAAATTATTTCTAGGCATATCAAGATATGCAACTAAATGCATTTTATTTGACAGATCACACAGCTGATGCATCTCAATGAAAAGGGCCAATCTATACTTTTCTCTTCTAGGAATTGGAAAAATATTATGTTTAAATGTATAATATGTACCAACATTCAAAAAAGATTTGTTGTCCTTTCTACTCAATGGACAAGGAGGTCATTAGACCATCGTGGAAAATGGATGGGTCAAAATCAATTTAGTTAAACAAAACTTCAAAATAATAATGAACGGATATGAAGATGGAGAACTTCTTAGGTTACGAGGAACATTCATTCCTGGTGAATAAGATGCATCAATTTGGCCCCTTGAACTTGATAGCCCAAAATACGCTTATGGCATATGAGATGGTTAAATAATTGACGATTTTAAAAAGGGCATTGCCAAGTATGAAGCTTATATTATCAGAAAATAGAAGGGGAATCTTTTCCCCACACGTAACGTGGCAAGCAAATTGATGTTGCAACTAATCCATTGTAACATTTATGGTGCTATGGAATCCTCGATTGCTGGATGCATATACTCTATTATTTTCATAAATGATTTTACAAGATTGACTTGGGTGTATATTCCAAAGGAGAAATCAAAAGCCTTTGACAAATTCATACAATTTCACCAAGGAAAAGATTGTGACATTGAGAATCGATAATAGCGTTGAACTCAATTCAAATGAATTTAATTATCATTGCAGAAGAAATGGAATAAAACACACTTTACCAATTCTTATACTCCATAGAAGAACAAAGTCACACAAAAAATGAATCACAAACTCGTGGAAATGACCAAATCTATGTTGCAGTTAAAAGGGGTTAAGCACAAAGCATTGGAAAAAACAATTCATACAGCAGTTCAAGGAATCGATCTCCCACATTTGCATTATATAGAATTACTCCATATGAAACACAGCATGGTGAAGCCTCGAGTAAATGATCTTCAAGTTTTTGGCTCCACTTGTTATGGGCTAGTTCCTAAAAAGGACTAAGCTATAAGATTAAATGAATTCTTCCTAGTTATTCAAATGAAAAGAAAGAATATAGATTGTTATCCAATGGGAAGTTCATTATTAGTTGAGACATTGTATTTGAAGAGACATAAAGTCGAATAATGCAAAAATTTGATAACCGTCTTAACAAAACAATTCCTCAAATAATTACGTGAAATTGGATTGAGAAGGACTTAAACCCTCAATATAAATATTCAGGAATTAGATAATTCTTCTTCAAATGATGATTCTTCAACACAAAACAAATCTTTTGCACTAATAGATCACCACAAGAACACCACACCAGACCAAAATGTTTCACACAAATACAAAAAGGTGTTCATGAAGATGAAGGACTAGAAGTTCAACCCAATCAAATTCTGCCTTAATCATGATTCAATTTTAACAAATTCTACAGACGGAATGATGCGTAAGGAATGGCAACAAGCCATGGTGAAAAAATATGACTCGACAATTGCAAATGGAACATGGAAACTTGTTGATTCTCCAACAAAAGTTAAACACATCGACTGCAAATGGATTTACAAAATTAACTATAAAGCGAATGGTGTATATAAACATAAAGGAGACTTATGGCTAAAGACCTTTCTCAAAAAGAAGGGATTGCCTATTTAAAAATTGTTCACCCCAATAGCAAAAAGAAACAATGACTACTTAAGAATCGTTCACCTTAATAGCAAACTGAAGCACAATATAGATGGTGATTTAGCTGCATATTATGATTGGACACTTAATCAAATGGATGTTAAAAGTGTCTTTCTTAATGTTGATTTAAAAGTTGTCTAAATGACTCAATCCCAACATTTGAGGTTAAAGGGAAGGAACACAAAGTTTGTGAACTCATCAAAGCTTTAAATGGCTTGAAACAAGCACCCAGAGCCTGGTATTATCCCAAAATGGATGAATACTTCAAACACATTGGTTTTCATCGCAGCAAGTCAAGATGGAAGGTCAAACCTTGGTCATATTGTTCTTTATGTTGATGACTTAACCATTACAAGCAATCATGAGGATTGCATCAAACAAGAACCAAGGACTCCAAAAAAAATCAAAATAAAAAACTTGGGACCACTTCGATATTGTCTTGGACTAGTATTTTCACAACAACATCATCAAATCATCCTTAGTCAAACGCAGTATGCTACCGAAATGTTGAAGAAATTTGGCATGGCTAACTGTAAACCCACAGTTCCTCCTATGGAGCAAAACCTTAAACTTTCAAAAATTGAAGAGGGAGATTTGGTGAACAGTACTATCTATGAAGAGTTGATTGGCAACTCAAAATTATATTTAATGAAAAAATAAATCTATTTGTGGTCAAGAAACTCAATTAGCAAATTTATTGAATTTCAAAATCATTTGTCATGTAGTTTCTCCCACCAGCTCTAAGGAACATAAAGTTTGTAAACTCATCAAAGCTTTAAATGGCTTGAAACAAGCAACCAGAGCCTGGTATGCACAAATGGTTGAATACTTCAAGCACATTGGTTTTCATTGCAGCGAGTCAAGATTGAAGGTCAAACCTTGGGTCATATTGTTCTTTATGTTGATGACTTAACCATTGCAAACAATCATGAGGATCGCATCAAGCAAGTGAAACAAGGACTTCAATAAAAATTCAGAATAAAAAACTTGAGACCACTTTGATACCATCTTGGAGTATAAGTTTCACAACGATATCATCAAAACATCCTTAATCAAACCAAGTATGCCACAGAAATGTTGAAGTTTGGCATGGCCCACTGTGAACCCTCAGTTACTCCCATGGAGCAAAACATCAAACTTTAAAAATTGAAGAGGGAGAATTGGTGAACAGTTCTATCTATGGAGAGTTGATTGGCAACTAAAAATTATATTTAACGAAAAAATAAATTTATCTGTGGCCAAGAAACTCAATTAGCAAATTTATTGAATTTCAAAATTATATGTCACGTAGTTTCTCCCACCAGATATAACTTTCTTACTGCTATCAAGTCTTGTCTCAAAATTAAGCCGTTTAACTGACAGAATTACTTGTTGAGAAAAATAAAAATACTTTCTTCATTGCAACCAGTAAGCCATCCTCGAACACCCAAAAAAAAGGATAAAATCCTTTCCTACAAGCAACTGCTGCTAATTTCAGTTTGTAATCCTTCTGTAGCACATGCAATGTCAACACCTATGAAATTTCAACAGTAGCTCGTTTCACATTTCAATCACCTATAATGTTCATCTAACATCCTGTAAAGCAGTCCAAGAATTCCCCAGAACTGAGAGTCTACAAAGTTTATTTCTGGTCAATGTGAAGAAAACAACTGTACATATTTGCCATTTAGCATGCTAGCAGCACTGACTGGGTATACAGCATGTTGCTCTATGCTAACTAATACATACATGAGCTGTAATTACAGTACAAAATCCCTAACAAATCTAGGACTCAAAATTTTCATGTTCAGAATATGCAACTCCTGAAACCCTTCCTTAAGGCTGCCTCGTCCAAATTTTTCCCTATGAAGACAATTTTATTTATTCTTTTCTCGTTACCCCATGGTTTACCAACAGATCCATCAATGATGGAATGCACACCCTGCAAAAACAAAAAGTAACATATAATCATGTCAAAGTTATAACCTTAGTCACCTGGTTCAAGTTCGTGTTCGAGTTCGACGAGCTTAAAATTTGACAAAAGTTCGACATTCTAAATTTTGATCACAAGGCATTAGATTCAACGATCTTTAAATTTAATTTTTTTAAATA
>APFE031335873.1:0-12833 GCA_000404065.3 Pinus taeda
ATACCTCCACTTTATTTATATTTTTATTTGTTTACACCCTTGCATGTATATAAAGTGACTTATGGACTAAATATAAAAAAATGTTTTATTTATTTACCATACCTCTCATTTATTTATATTTTTATTAATTTACCATACCTCTTTTATAAATATGGTATTTGGCCCATAGGATTCACTTAAATTAAACCTATTTTTGAAAATTATGGCGAATGGAAGGTTGTAACTCCTAATTTCAAGGGCTAAATTTACCTTTTTACCCTCTCCCTTAAAATAAGGTGGGCTATTTGAGGTGATTTGTAAAAATGTACTATGATACAAAATATTCGCCCACTAAAAATTTAAAACCCCTTAATTTCGCCAAAGGGCGAACATTCGCCCCTAAAATCACCCCTAATCCTTGTCCTATCAACTGAATATCACTTTGCGAAGAAACCTTCATTATCCCTTCTTCGTCCCCTCCCGGAGGTGAAATCAAGGGGCTATACTCTGGACCCTTATTTCCTTCATTTCTGTAACCTTTTTTGCTTCGCATAGTCCCAAACATCAAGGTAGATGCATAACCCATTTTTCATACAGCAACATTTTAATCCAAGTATTCAGAGATTTAACGTACTTACTTCACGGTCCTTTGAAAAAGCGTCGCTTTGCCTCACTATAGCTGACCGAACTCAGTAAGAAATCCTCCTATGACACGATCGAGCCAATGATCAAAAGCGCAAGCAATCTTATCCTCTAATGCTTCCAACCTTCGCACTAGCTCTGGGGTCCACACAATAGGTACGTCAAGTTTCCACCTTTCTTGGCTATCTGCTAGCTTCACGATTCACTCGTATATCTTAGAAGGAAAGTAGGGGAAAAATATTTCGCGGATCTATGTATACAGGTATTGGTCCAACCACTATTCTTTTGACAGTCACGGGCTTTTGTTTTCTTGTGCCATGAACTCGTGAATCCTTTTATCCAACCAGCCTTCGATTTGTTTCTTAGTTGGATTCCAGTGATATGACATCACACATCTCTTATGCAGATTGTGATCCCAGCAATGGAACCATTTGTTGGCTTGAGGGGGTCTGACCAAGGTTTAGCATTAGTTAGCCAAACAAATCCCTACACCACTGGCCCTTTCAGCATCAGCCCGTGGAGCGCAGACTGAAGTCTCACCCAAAGCAGTATGGGGGGATGTTGGAACCGAGTTTCTACACCCTTGAGATGGATGTGATGTCTGTTTATTCTGGCTATACCTACCTTCACACGGTTTGCTTAGTCCTCTGTTCCACCCTTCAGTACCTTTGCGAAAGGGTACAATTGGCTTTCGCGCACCCTAACCAGGGGTTGATATACTTTTTCATTGTTAGGGCAGCAAGCTACAATATTTCCCAAACTACACTAACTATCTTATTTGTCTTATTAACATATCTTAGTTAGCTTCGCGTAAACAGAAGTTCTTACTTGTGTCCGCTTAACCAACACAATCACATATATTCACGCATTATAGGTGAAATTCATACCCAACATAACCAGATGCATAAACAGGAAATAAAGGCACATAAATTGTAGAATACTTCTCTTTATTGATAATTCCAAACAATTACAAACTCGACTCAGCCTACTTACTCAATTGCAAGGGTCTGCGCACTCAGTTGCGGACTTCTAGGCCTTTGTGCACTCAGCTGCAAAGCCTCTACCTACGCTACGACCCAAGACTTAGACTTCTACTTCGGAGCTATCTCTCATACATGTTCGATCTTGCTTGATTAATTCATTCTCTCTAACTACTTAGAGCTTAGCTCTATTAATACAATCCCATGGTCCACGGACCATGGGTAGATCTTCTACAACTGACATTACATTTCCAAAATAAGGGATGACAATCTTATGACTCTTTAACATCTACGCACTCGTGACCACAAAAATGCAAAGTCTTTACACTTGGATTACAAGATTATGACCAAAATATGGGCTTTTAGCCCCAAAACTGCCCTTGGGGGATCCAGCGCCCAATAGTAAAACATTCATTTGTACAGTCACCTTGCCACGTAGGCATGCCCAGTCAGCACCACATCAGTAGTACGAACTATTGACTCGGCTGTCTGCATTTTTTTTTAAATTCACCTGTTTAGTAAAAAGAATAGAACATGTTTATGGGAGCATACAGACTCTGTTTTGCACAAAGTGAGTTGTGCCAAATTTAGGATGACGAGAACTATGCAGTCATTCAGCTTCCACACCGATCTGACAACTTTGAATTTTGAGCAAATTTTTTAGCACCTGATCAGTAGGTGGCTAAAGGAGCAGAGTGCACTAGGGTTAAAAAATTTGATTTTGAGCAATTAATCCCAAAAACTCAGATTTTTTGGAAAGATCATACTCATGGCTTTGTGAAGGGATGATGACAACATGTTCACAGATGTTGGTTGATCCAGTATGTAGGCATATTGACCAGATGTGACAAAATGGCCTATAACACAGTCGATCAATCTTAAAATATAAGAATATTATTGAAGAGAATATATAATATGTTGGGAAAATTCAAAATGTAACAACAAAGCAAATAATTCATTGCCACACTAAGTTGAGGGACCGGCTTGAGACTTAAGTTATCACACCATCCAAAGCTTATTGAAATTAATTAAATTACACACATAATCCATTGTAATAGCAACAGTAACTACAGTCACATAACTAATAAATATTTATCTAATCTGTCACTCAACCACTCTCACAACACTCTTGAAAACCATCACTCGTTCAATCTGCACACATAAAAGGAAGTTCAATCCAAATTGTAATAACAAAGAAAATAATTCACTATCACACTAAACTAAGTGACTGGTCCAATACTTAAGTTGTCACGCCATCCAAAGCTTACTGCAATTAATTAAATTACACACAAAATTAATTGTAATAGCAATAGTAACAAAAATCAAATAACTAAGAAATATTTATGCAGTTATGTATTCCACTCTAACTAACTAGTGACCCCTTCCAAGGAGGACCCTTCCTCCTCAACAGGTGATGGTGTACTAAAAAGCACACAAAATACTCAAAGGAAAATATTGAACCACAAAGTTGAGGTTTTCATTAATAAAAGTATCAGCTTTATAGAGCTCTGGTGTTTCCCCTTTCCAATCCTATACTCCAATTCTTCCCTCTAGCCCTAGTGGGAAAACAATCTTCTCTTTTATAGATCTTAATTACAATGAGAAGAACGTCATGAGAATCTTTCGATTCTCATGTGATTTTAAAATAAAATGATATCTGAACAATTACTCAACGATTTCCATGGAAAGGGTAAAGCTATAACAGTTTCCTTTAATTACAAATAGAGTTACAAAATATATCAAACAAATGATCTGGATGATCCATAAATATCTCCGAGTGATGAGTTGTTTCTTTTGACTTTGATGTGCTCCTAGATCCAGTCTTTTTATGAAAGGTAGCACGTTCTTAAGCAATTGCCTATGTAACAAAAAAAACTCCCAAAACCTTAATAATCCAAATCAATAAAGGAACTAAAATGTAATCCTGTAACAACAACCTTCGATAGACCATCCAAACCTGACACAACCCATACATTATTTTTATGATAAAAAGAAGCCTAAGAAAGTAGTTCTAATGTCAAATTATAGGTAGAGTTGGACTAAGAAAGCGACAAGTGGAAATGGACATACTTAGGTTAATAAGGGTTGTTACGGTAATAAGTTATGGTCTTGTTGGTCAAAAAGGGATAAAAGAAATAGGAAAATAAGTAGGAAAAAGATGACAATTTCGTGATCCAACATTTCCCCCAACTTAAGCTTCTGCATGTCCTCATGCACACTCATGTCGTTGATGCCTGACACACTGAGAGTGAAGTTGTGTGAAGTTTTATTTTCCTACCATGTCTTCACCTCTAGCCCTGTATCCTCGAGAAATAACCAATTCTCCCTCCCAACAGTTATCAATAATAATATATGGATGTTGATATCAATGGGTGGGTAACCAAACAAGAGAGAACTTCAATCTATGTCCTATCTATCCTACACAAATATTCCTAATACAGTCAACATACTGATGAACTTCAGAAAGTGCTTGCTCAAAATTTTGATAACAATAGGGTTCTCCCTTCTTCAATTCTTGTCAAGAAAGATCCCATCTCAACTTCCTTCCTTCTAATGAACCAGTTCTTATTCCTTGTATATTTATCTTGCATCTCCAAATAAATGACTCTCGATGGTCCATTAGCAGTGTCTTAGTGGTTGGAAACCACCATATTTTATAGTATTTGTGTGCAATATCTTTAGTTGAACTAGGTTCTTCTCTAATAAATAGGTATACCAATTCTTCATTAGTTGTTACAGTATCATGGGGAGCTTTCTAGCTTATCTGATTTTGCATAAAAGAAACAAAAGCCCTAAGTTTTACATCTCCCACATAGGGTGTCAGATTGAATTATTTATCTGCAAAGAAAACGAGATCATGCAGGTACAACTTGCACAACAAATGTTGTTATGAGAAATTAGCACTTTGAAATGTTTCCAGGAAGTCATGTATCTCCCTTATCTTATATGGTCGCTTTTCCTTCAGGGTTGTTATTTGGAAGAGATAATGTTTTTCTTGCAAATATAAAGGATAAGAAGGAGAAACAAGCCTACCACACAATAAGCCATTAATGATCTCATAAATGATCTCCTTTTCTTGTTGTAATAGTTTAACCTATCCTTGCAATTCCTTCACCTGTTTCATTTTTTTATTCCTATCCTTTTGAATTTTCACAAGTTCTGCAATTCTTAATTTTTCATCCCACTCCTTCATAATCTTATTCACCATTTCCTTGTGCTTCTTTAGGAATATTAATTCATATTTGGGAAACAGCACTAGTTTCTCCCACTTCTCTAGTACCCTAATCAAATATTCAAATTTAACATGAGTTGTTTTAGATGTTATTTCAACATCCTCCTTCTGATCCCTTTTCTCTCCCATTGTTGTATCTCAACTATTGTTTCTTGTGTAACAACGACATCATCGATAGGTTCTTGTGGTACAATAGTCTTTTTATTTTCATTTTTCTCTATTTCAACTATTGGTTCCTATGTAACATCATCATCATAAACATGTTCTTGTGGATTAGCAGACTATTTTTCTTCTTCCTACTCTACTTCGACTACTGGTTATTGTGTAACAACAATGTCATCAACAAGTTCTTGTGGAATAGAAGGTTGGAATTATTTGTCCTATTCCCCTACTTATACTCCAACTGAAACAGTAGTCCCCATGATTTTAGCCTCCTCGAGGATTTCTTGGCAACCCTTAAAATGTTTTTCTGAGATAGTATATGATGTCATTTCTACAACCTCTGCCAACATATCCAATCCAGTTTCATTCTTAAAATGAAGTTGTTCTTTAACCAAGGCAAGTTATTTCTTTAAATCCTCATTTTCCTTTCTCAGATTTTCAATTTGAAACAAGAGGGTCAATTTTTCTCTTACCTGGTGAAGTAACAGCCTCTTGTTCTTTCATTTTCTCTTCTGTTATTGGTCCTTTTGTCCCTTTTTGTTTCTATGGTTCTTGTTCAGGATCCGGTGTAACAGCGAGGATTTTAGATGTATAGGGGCCTTCGTCTACAAACTTTTACTTCTTTTCTTTGTTCTATTGCCCTAGAAACCCATCAGGTCTAGCTGTATCAACACATTCCCCCTCAACTGTAGCAGTAGGTTTTTGAGTCTCTTCTAATATAACACCATTTTCCCAGGAGTTCTTACACCAATTGGACTTTTCACTTTCCTTTTCAGAACTATTACCTTCATTAATACTCCCAACCTATTCCTTTCAGGTGTCTTCACTTCCTCAACTCTAGTTTCAAGCACAACTATTGTTCCAGTTTGTTTCTTCCTCCAACACTTCCTCTATAATCAAGCACCCACCTCAGCTTTCCTCTGATGAGTCACTAAACACTAGCATAGTTTCTTCTATTTGCATTTTCTTTCCTCGTGAGGATGAACTAGTGATTGTTCTAATGGAACTCCATCTCTTAGGGTTTCGTCAACTAGTAATAGGAGGTGTATCATCCCTACTCTGCTTAGAGCCCATGGTTGTCTTTTCCTTGGAAGATGTAGCAATTTCAGCAGCAAGTGTTGTTTCAATGTTGGGTGTTTCTTCAGTACTTGGTGTTGTTTCAACACTAGGGGTTGCTTCAACATTGGGTGTTGTTTCAACACTCTCTTCATGCTTCACATTCACACTAGAACAAGGTCTCATAATCAAATCATGCCACGAGCTCCCTTGTCTCTGTAATGAATGCATAATGATTAATTTAATGACTGCATGGTTAGTGACACAAGTTTTTGGATGTTTTTCCCTTTTCACAACCTCTTCGATGTGTTGTAATGACTTCAACAAGTAGTATGGTAAATTAATCAACTGCCCTGTCCTCAAGTGTCCCAACAATTAAAAGTGATAATTGAAAATAATCCTAATACTAGCCTCACAAGTAATGAATTTTTAGATGAACAAGGCTACATATTCCTAAGGGTTAGAAAGAGATGTTCTATCAAAACCTCTATGCTTGTGCGTCAATTATTCTCCCTCCTGTAAGAATATGGCCTTAGCTTCAAGACTGGCCACTTTCCTTGAGAACCATCATTCTCATGTCCTAGGCAGGCCTGTCACTTTTGCAATAATTTTTTTGTAGCAGAAATTCTAAAGCCCATGACCATAGAATGTTGTTCAATTAAGGCTTGGGAAAATTCTAAAACAACGAATTCATTGAAACCCTATAATTTTCCAAAATAACTCAACCATGTAGCCGTTGAAAAAATTTCCAATGCTTCTGAATGATGTAACAACACATTAACAGAGTCATGTTCGTGTCTAACCACTGCTCCACCCATAGTTTCTCACAAGCACACTACCCAAAAATGCTAGGAACATATTGCATAGTTGCTTAAGCGCACACAAATGCTTGCTCAGGGGAGAATGTCAAGGTGTTGGAATTATAATTGATTGCTCCTCCTTATTACCAATTCATAATGTTTAAATCAAAAGGGTTTTCCGAATGATTGCACTAATCTTAAGATGTAACAACACGAATAATAAAGAAAAAAAAGTAATAATGATGGAGTATTGTTACTAATGGAGGTAGTTACATCGGATTAATTGTAAAATGTAATGGTGTCATAACGGTCTAATCATGTAGTATTATGGCAGGGTGAGGTATGTGTTAATTGGATGAATAATTGGATTTCCTAGATCCAATCTGACTAGGAAAGGCAACACTTGCTTAAGAAACTGTCTGTGTAACAACTACAACTCTTGGAACCTTATTTAATCTAAATCAATAAAGGAACTGAAATATAATCCTGTAACGACAAGCTTAGACAAACCATCCAAACCTAAAACAACCCAACCATTAACCATTAAACTACATAACCCATAAGCACCAAATCCCTTAGATCTTGACCCTTAATCCCTTAAACCCTAACTCCTAATCCTTAACCCTAAATCCCATAATCTCATAATCCTCAAATCCCACATCTAATTAATCCCCAACACCTCAATTAATTAACTATTTAGGCACATCTGACGCTACTTTTGGGGCTAAAAAGGGAGCTAACCAATGAGGTAATGTAGGTGCAAAAAAGGAGCTAAACTCGACGCTACCACTGGTGCTATTTCTGAGGAAATTGATGGCGTTATTTCTGGTGCTATTTAGGATGCTACTTCCAGCGCTATTTCCATTGATATTACTGACGTTATTTCTAGCACTACTATTTCCTGAATTAGCACCTAAATGTTTTGGCTGGCAAGAGCAACGCCAAAAATGGCGCCATCTCAATAAATAGTGCCAACTTTTTCAAACAATTAGAGAAATATACACTAAAACAGTCCTTGGAAGCAAAAAAGGGAGCTAATCATAGGGATTTGTTGTAGTTCTAGTCCATTTACATACCTCAAAACACATTGGTCTTCATCTCCTTCATATCCTTCACATATTGAAATTTGTAAATCTTTTTGTTGTTACTCCTGTAAACTACTTTTTCTATCTCATATTCTACATACGTGTTAACTATATTTGTTGGTAATATGCCAGTGAAGAATTATTTGCATCTTTCTGATCATCGTATTCCAAATTTGTATAATGGTGGGCATAATAAACCAACTTTGATACCAAACGACACAATAGTGGGCACAATGAACCTAGTTTTAAAAAATCCTAACTCCATAGACTTAGAGCAACAAAAAGAATAGAAGAAAGATACAATTTAAAGTTTTAAATTCTCAACATTTACATAGATAGAATTTAAAATTGGATCACATAGTCACAAGGGACATTGTCCACTTATTCTCATTACTCATAAAATTTGTAGCATATACCTTCACATTCTATTTGGGGTCAATGGTCAACTCTCTAAAGTATTATCTCTTGATCTAGCTTCAATCATGCTAATTAACTCAAGCCAAACAACAATTATGTTAATTAATCTTTTGCTAATTCATAATCTATCTTCTTGAATCTTTCATCTACCCCTTTGCAACTCATCATGTCATTTTGCACTTCAATGTGTAGTGACTTTTCATCCTCTCTTACACAATATTCCAAGCTTGTGATCCACACTCACTGTCATGCACTTCTCCTCACATTCGACTATTATGCTTGTCATGGCTAATTTCATCATTCTCTCTACTTTAACACACATTACTTTTGTACATGCTCACCATGTGTGATTCTCATTGTGCTTGTGCACACATTCCTTTGGAGTTTTAGTGTTGTCAACATCTTGCATGCTATTTTCTTTATTTGTGATATTAATTCATCTTTCACATACTCGTATTAATCTAATTACATGATACTTACTTTTATTACATTAATTTGTGTTTTACTTATTTGTGTCAAACTCTTAACATACACTAATTAACTTAACTATTTTAAAAATGTTCCTAAATCAATTAATCCAAAAAACAATATGATTTTTTTAATTCATAATCTATCTTCCCAAACTCTTCATCTACCTCATAACTCATCATATCATTTTGTCACTTCAACTTATAATGACTTTTCATCCTTCCTTAATGTGCTTTATCTATTACACAAACTCCCAAACTCATGACACACGTTAATACACCTTCTCTACATTCACTTAAATTATGTTTACATGGCCTAATTTCATCGTTGACTCTCCTTTCACACACATTACTTTTGAGTGCACTCCCCATGTGTGATTGATTCTTATTGTATTGATGCACTTAGTCACATTCCTTTGTATTTTTATTTCTGTTTTTAGTGTTGTGAACATGTTGCATGTTTTTCCTTTAGTTATGATGTTTGTTTATTACATGTTATGTTTTAGTTATGATGTTTATTCATTAGGTGTTATGTGTATGTTTTTTTCATTTAGTTATGATGGTTATTCATTAGATGTTAGGTTGTATGTTTTTTCCTTTAGTTATGATGGTTATTCATTAGATGTTATGTTGTAGGATTTTTCCTTTAAATATGATGTTTATTCATTTAACTTCAGTTGGTCTTACACTCATTACACCATACTTTATTACACTCATTACACCATACTTTATATTTTTATTGTATTAGTTTTGAATTTGAATGTCACACTCCTTTGGTATATTCAAATCTAGTTGTTTTTAGAAATACTCTTAATCAATTCCCCACTCACAAAAAAATAACACATTAATACCAAAAAAAAATTTCTCTTGCACAATTGTTTTTTCTATGTACTTGGTTTTGAAATAACGGTGTATTGTGACCTCACCATAAAGCTTTAGGCTTTGTACCATGAGAATAATATCCAATACAAGCACATGACGTAAACAAGAATATGCATCATTACAACATAAATAAATAAAAAGGCAAAAAGAATGAAATATATACCCATCACAATCATACAAGCTGTATTTGTGGCAAGAAAGTAAACGCATCATAAATAGAATGGATGTGATTATATCATAAGGTCTATACAATTAAAATAAGTTGAATGACACCCCATTAGTTTACACTATACTTTTAGAGAAGGCCAATGCCATTCTCCACAATTTTTGTGTCTTGATTAATTTATATATAGCTAGAGTTAAAAGTAGGTATTTATTTATTTTGGTAAAAATTATTTTATTTATTTCTTATGATAAAAATAGTTATTATTTATTTTGGTAAAATTTATTTTATTTAGAATTTAATAAAAAGTTATTATTAATATTATTTAAAAGAAAATGAATTAATGGTGGTTAGTAAAAAGATAAATTTTAAGTGAAAGAGTTTGGATTATTAATATTTCTTTTATTTAAAAAAAAATGATTTAGAAATTAATCAAAAAATATTTCAACTTAAGATAATATTCACAAATTTCTCTGGTTGTTATATAGAGACTAAATATATAATTGTTAACAACGAATCCTATCAATAAAACCAAATATTATCTCAATTAAGCTTTAACCTTTTACAATTAAAAAACACTTATTTTTATTTGAAATATAACTAAAGCATATTTTCTTTATATAATGAATTTAAATCCTGGAATCCTATTAAATATTTTGAGCAAATTTTTAAAAATTATTTTTTGGATACCTTCAACTTTATCTGTTATATTGGGGTTTGGTGGACTTATTTAAGTATTTTATATAGAGGTAAAATAAGGTAGAGAGTTGATTGAATATGTATTTGAAATTTTTTTTTTAATTTATTATTTGTGGGTAAAATGATTTTTTTATTAATAGAGAAAAAACATATAGCTTGAATTTCCAAAAGAGAACTACAATCCAATATATATTTGAGACTAACAAGTTGCCTACTAAAAGCACACAATAAAAAAATGACTATCATAATCATAACAACAAATAAAACTCCTTGAAGATTTAAGATTTCAAGGGAGGAAATGCCTCTGGCATTTGCATGACTTTCCCCAAGTTGACTAGTTGTTCACTACCTTCTTAGATTCGTGTCTTATTGCTATTGTGACATCGTTTTTTGGCTTCTTTGTCTTGCCTAGAGACCACCTTGAAATCCATTATTTGAACCCCAAGCTTGAACTATGAGGAACTCGAGTTCAATTGCTTACTTCGAAGATAGAATTTATATATAATCCTAGCCTCATGAGCTGACATGTCCTTCACATCTTTTCCATGTAATTCTTCTGCAAGAGAAACCAATCATGGGTCATCGTGGTCCATTTTCTGGTAGGGCTTCTCCTTTAGCTTCTTTTGAAGGGGAGTTAATCATTTCCTGTGGTAATGGATTTTGTGGGTCCTCTTCAAGAGACTTTTGCACGACCTCTGTTGGATTTGATAGAGGGTTATGGGATTTACCTTCTGTTGATTGCACGCTTGATGGAATGTTGTATTGCTTTGGAGACTCCTTTGAAGAGGAGAGAGAATCAAACCTATTTTCAGATCTAGGGATCTGGTCAAGTTTTGAGGTATCTTGGGGACCCAAATTTCTTCTTCTTTGGGGTCTTTTCCCAAATCAAATAACTCTTTAGAAGGGTTTTCTTCAAATGATTCCTTCGTATTCATTAAGCAGTTCCTAATAAGATGCATGTATTCATGACAACGTTTACATCTAAAGGAAATTTATTCATAATCAACGGACTACTTCCAAACACTATCCTAATAGTAAATATCTATGGAGGATGGAAGAGGCTAGGAGATATTCTTGTAAACACAAATCCATGCATATGAAGTGCACATCCTTCTATTGGTAGCCTCCAATACTTTGACAAAATTGTCGATGACTTTGTCGATGCCTTTAAGGATATCCTCCTCTCAATATTCCTTGGGAAGAAAAAATAGATGGACCCACACGAGGGTTGCAAGGAAATCCTCCTTCTTTGGATTACACTGCTCCTTCCATAATCGCATCAAGAGGCTGCATTGTTGAAAAAATACAACCCTCCTTCCAAAACCCTTGAGTTGTCTTCCAAGTTGGAGAAAATGACTATAAAGAAACCCTCGACCCCTAACTTTGATTCTCTTTGGCCTCAGGAGTTCCATTTATTCGTATCCACCCATTTAAGGCCTTTTCAGAGGGCCATAATCCAATAAATTGGTAAATTAGAGTGTGATCTCAAGTATATTGGATATATCTTTGATCTTACTAGTAACCTTATAATTTGGATCTTTCACTACTTCTGGCAGACAACGCCTTAGATTTCTAGCTTGCCACTACGCTCCCAACGAGGTTTATTGTGAAACCAAAAACTCCACCTTATCCAACTACTATATGAAAAAGATGCCAAAAATGAGAATATTGACAAGGGATACCATTAGATCTAGACTCATTATGAACTCTTAAAACAATCTAGCTAAAAAAGAGGGTAACACCCTCTCTTGGAGCCAAAATAGACTACTATATAGAAGAATTCCTAAAATTCGTATAGTAAAATTAAAAATCTATTTTAAATTTAATTTTACTATATTTATTTTAGTTATTAATTTTATTTAATTAGTATAATAATTTTTTATTATTTATAATAATTGTAATATAAAATTTTATAAGATTAATTTCTTATTTTGGTCAAATAAATAATTTAATTAATAAAATAAATAAAATAATGATATTCATTTAATTTAAAAAATATATCAATCAACTTAAATATTACAGTATTTAGATACAAAATAGTACATGCATTGACTTGTTGATCACTGCATATAGTGCAGAATAGAAATAAAGTAGAAAATGGTCCTACCAAAAAGGAACTCTAGAACCTACCTATTTCAACGAAGGTGGCAAAAGAGTAGGTCATAACAAAACAAAGGAGGTGTACTTTTTCAACTTATGGAATTATTCCGTCAAGTAAAATAATAATGTCAATTCTTTAAGTATTATTAAAATTAAAAATTATTTAGTA